>JANHAO010014963.1:0-15072 GCA_026873985.1 Saraca asoca
TGGCTTGCTAGAGTCCGCTTATAACTTAAAGTCCATACGTGATTAATTTGGAGAAATTGATCAGAAAATTAATTGGATTAATTTTACATGCCTTCAAATGGTTTGAAGGGCATTTTGGACTTTTGTCAATATTTCAGGGACTTATTGGGTCACACGCATAACAGGGAATGATATGGCCAAAGTTTGGACATATTTGATGTTCAAGGACCAAATGCAATTTGGTGAAATTGCTAGGGTCGAAAATATAGTTTATGGAAACTACAAGGGCTGATTTGTAAATATTGAAAATGTTTTATTCAGCCCATTGAAACGACACCGTTTTGGCCATTAAAGGGTTGGCCAAAACGATGCCATTTTGGCTTCTCCTTCTTCCTTGCATTTTTGGCTGAAAATGTTTCGGCCAAGTAAGATGGCACCGCGCAGAGAAGAGAGAGGTCGAGAGGTGGAGCTTCGTCTTCCACTCCTTGGGTTCGACGGCGTCCGGATGAAAAAGGAGGAGGAGGAGCCACCGAATCTTCCCTTGTACTTAGCTGAAGAGTTCGGCTAAGATGGAGAAAAGTTCTCCTTGGTGTTCGGTCTAACCGAATTGGAAAAGGGAAGGTAGAGCAAGAAGTGTTTCAGCGGTGTTCAGCCATTCTTCTTGGTCCATCCAGCTTCCAAGGCTTGCTAGCACAAGTAGAGGAGCTGTAGAGATCATTGGAGGTGTTTTTCGGCATGGATCTCCAGTAGAGGTAGGATGTGTGGACTGCTTGGTGATTAGAAGATTCATTTCATTCTGCTGCGTTTTGAGCTGGATTTAAGGTTAGTTTAGCTCACTCTTGCTTTTAATTTGATGTATGTGATACATTGAAGCCTCGATCTAACGGGATCTTGGTGGGTTTGTTCAGCCATGGCCATATTTTTCCTTGGAAATTTTTTGAAATTTTCGGCCTCTTGGACCGGGCAAACTCAACAGGTACTATGTATGTTGGTCTCAATAGTGATATAGCTAAACAACTAAGATCTTTCCCTTATCCCATTGGGGAAGTTTATACTCTTTATAAAACTAAATGAATTTAATTAGCTAAATGAAATTTGAATGTAATTGTTAACTTTGCTTTGTATGCTTAGCAAAAGTCTTTCTTGAATCAAATTATATAGTTAACAATCAGTCAATTAAATAAATTTGCAGAAAAACAAATTATAGCATTAATTATAGAACCAAAAATTGAATATAACAGAGTTGATGTAATAAATAGAATTACAGTATTCAATGTAGTAGAAATTCAAAATTATAGAATCTGTGACTATGCAAGAATATAAGTGTAGAAATTAAAAAATTGACACACAAAATTTTAAAGTGGTTTAACTTAAAAACTGTAATTTAAGTTTACTCCACTAGATCAATACTCAACTGTATGATCATTTTTATTAACTGAGTATAGGAATTTAACGTAGCTTTTATTGACCAATTTTACAACAAGAAATTAACAGGCTATTGTAATATCTACGATACAAAAATTCTAAATCTTCAGCTAACTATGATTAACCTCACAGCTATGAAGATCTAACAAGAGTTCAATGCACCTACTGCAAATTGCAATCAACCTCATAATTTTAGAAGGATGCAAAAGGAAAATCAACTTTTTCCTTTGTATTTAGATTTCTAATCCTAGAAATCTTAAAGAATAACAAAGGCTAAGTTTATAAATACAAATAGCAAAATTGAGATGTGAATCTCAATTATATATGCAGAAATCACTTTCTAATTGCTTAAAATCTATCAAAATCGTTCAATCTAGGTGAAGTGAAAATAGCAGATGGAAGCTTTGGGTTTTTCTCAGTTTTCTTCGCAGTGTATTATGAAGAGTTATGTTTTGAAAATAGAGTTTGGTCTATTTATAGTTAGGTTAGAAAATAATTGATTTTTGATGCTTAAATCGATTTGTGATAATTATAACAAACTTTTAACTAACTAATCGATTTGTGAATCAATTCAGATTATGTGAAAATCCATCTTCGAATCGATTGGTGAATTGATTTGTGGTCTTTTGAAAATAGATCTTGAATCGATTATAGAATAGATTTAAAAAAAACCCAAACCTTCGGTAAGAAAAATTTTCTTTATGAATAGATTCGTATGTATTTCATAAGTTTTTCAATATGAATCAATTCACACAATAAAAAATAACTTTTTTAAAAGTTTGACTTGTGAAAGAATATGTAGAAAATTGTTTGAAAACTTTTGTTTGAAAAATTCATTTTAAGTAATTTGTTTAACCTCACTATAAGTTATTTTTGGAAAACATAATTGAGCAATTTGGAAGAAATTTCTATTACAAAAGATCCTAAGAAATAAAATAAAAGCTTAATACTAAAGTAGATTTTTTTATCATGACTTTGATCAACTTTGAATCCTGCAAAATAGATAAACATTCAAAAAGAAAGTCAGCTCATAATAATGACCAAAGTGTTCTTCTAAAATTGTTTTTCAGTATAATTATTTTTCAATCATCAAAACTGAAGAAAAGGTGTAGCTAGGATAATCTAGGCTAACAATGTATAGGTGATCTCCTTGTTACTTAGGTGGCAATTGAGGATTTATGGTAAAGATATGTTGCCTTTATTGTGAAATAAGATGAGACTTAAAAAGTCAAGGATATAGGGTGTTCACACCTTTAAATAGCTTGTATGAAGCCGTATTTGAAGTTTTATGTTTTAGACTAATCATTTTGTGATGAATAATCTAGTTTCTATACAATGTAATATTCAAGCATCACAAATCTAAGTGGAAGCTCCAACTTAACGTGCATTTCATATTGCATGTGTTGTAAATCAACCTATGTCAAGGGAGTGACCTAATGGGTCTATGCTTTGTCAATACAAAAGCCTTATAGGACTTGTGAGCATCTTAACATTCATATGCTTTAAGGCTTAGACCTATATTAAGAATTTAAGGTTGGGTGTTACTACTTTAATTAGCATAGCTTCTAAAGGTCAAGAATTATGCAGTCTGGTAGGACATGTTTAGATAAACCACTTAATCTTAGTGGATTGACATAAGTGTTTAAGGAAATGTCATTTGATCTCACATTTATGAATTTGTGACTCATTGCCTGAATAGTTACTTAAACTTGTGTAGTTGGGTGTAACCATGAGCATAAATATAAATTGATATTTCACATGGCTATATATTCAAGAGGACTAAGATGTAATACCTCGGATTTTATGAAGGCCATATAATAGGAATTCAAGTCCTCAAAGGCTAAAACACTTAGAATCAAGTAATTGGAGGACTGCATGAGAAGTGATTTAATCTACACACTAGTCTCTAAATGGGGTGGTATGCTATTGAGGAATTCACAATAGTCCCAAAATGCGAAACAAATGCAAAAATCTCTTTGTTATACTAATGATGTAATTAATTTTAAGTATGATTGATTATTAGTAATTAATAATTGATCTAAAACTAATGATTATACATGGATCTATTATTGTTTGGTGGCATTATTTAATATTTTTTTGTAATAATTTATTTTTATTTGGATAATGAGGAAGAAATTACTATTGATGTGTGAATTTGGTTAACTCAAATCTAGAATCCCAAACTACAAATTATGAAGGCAAACTTGTAAGGAAGAGAGAGAGGAAAAATAAGATGACACTAAGAGTTTTTAATGTTGTTCGGCCAAAATCGAGATTTATGTCCACGGTTATCTTATTTTAGTATTTTTTTTGTTAAGTATTAGTATTCTGTTGTTCGTCCCCTTTTATAGTGATTTTGACTCTTTTTTATAGTAGTCGGGGTGTTACAATGTAATTTTATAACAAAAATGAATTATTAATTCGTTACACAATGGTTAGTAATGGATTTCTATTAAATGACAATTGAACGGATTTCTCTGAATTAATGGTTGAAAAAACATACTTCGAATTGCGAGCTAGACCTTATCCTTAATGACCTAAGGTTACTGCTTTAACCTTTGTTGACTAGCGATCAGAGTTCATAATTGGCAACCTGATACTTTGCTCCAGCAATCTCAATCTTGATTAAATTGGGCCCATATCAATTGGGTTTGTCCATCTTTTACCAGCCTATTTATATAGTTAAAAAAATACCTATAACAACTACCTTTTTAGTGTTAATGAGATAAAAAAGCTTACAGTCAATATTATGTCTAATTAATTTTAGAGTGATTAATTTGTGTATCAAACACGAAGAAAAATAAATATTCAATTATTGAATTGAATTTATACTCGATGACTGTGAACCCGGATGCGAAACCCGACACAGTACCCTTAAAAAGAGGCAAAAACCCTAACCCCTTACAACTGAAGAACGCGCATACAAAGTAAAGCCGCCGTAACCTTTGCTTTCTAAAACCCTAAACCTTGTAACGTAGGGTTTTGCAGAGCGGTAGTTTCCTTCTTCTGCACCTCCACAAATTCTTTGTATTTCTCTAAATTTCTTCTCTAAGATGGCCAAGTCGAACAAGAAATCCGCTTCCAAAGTACGTGGTTTGAGTTGTATCAAATTTCCTGATTTTTCTTATAGAATGCATGATTTAACAGCTAAGTTTAAGATATTGTGAATAACGTGTTAGATCATTATTTTCTTGTTTCGTAGGTTGAAGTTGCTCCTGCTGTAGTCCAATCTTCGAAGTCTGCAAAAAAGGGTATAACTTATTTCTATTATGGTTGTGTTTTACTTTCGTTGCATTCGTCGCTATGGTTACTACCTTTCCCTTGTACAAATTATATTTGTTCGTATCATGTCTTTTGAAAAGTGTCCTTTTCCCCACTCTTGTTCCTTTGCTCTAGATCGATAATGGGTATTTAAAATCTGTACTTTGTTGTATTAATGCTCGCAGTGAGGCCTGCTAATATAATGCTATAAAGTAAATTATAAGCCAACTTTTGCCATGTAAAAATTGGTTCCCAGGACAAACCTGCATAAAGGTGAAACAGAGTAGAATTTAAATGCTACACTTGAAGGCTTCAATTGATTGGTTGTTTAAATTTTATTTGATTTTTAGTAAGTATTGGTAAGGCTAATTTAAAATTTTCATTGATATTAACTTTTGGAATTTTTTTTATCAAGGTAAGAGAGAAGCTGAGGATGAACTTGAGAAGCCAGTGAGCGTAAAGAAGCAGAAGAGAGATGAGGTTGCTGAGAAGCAAATGAAGGGAGCAAAGGTGCAAAAAAATAAGAATCTAAGCAGTTCAGATGATTCCTCTTCATCAGATTCTGATGAAGAGAAGGTATCTGTCGTGTTTATTTAAAGTTTTAGGCATAATAAGAAGCTTCATCCCAGCAAGCGTAATCCTACCATCTCCATTTGTCTGTTTAATTTTATTTATTACAACTCCTCAAGTTTTATTCTTTTTGGGCTTAGAAATCTGCTGCAAAAGCTCCTCTTCCCTTGAAGAAGCAACTAGTGAAAAATGGTACTCTAAGTGCCCCTGCAAAGAAAAGGAAGCCCGCTAGCAGTTCTAGTTCTTCTGGATCCTCAGATGATGATTCCGATGAGGATGAAGTGAGTAAGCGAGTTATTTTGGAAGCTGCAAATAGTGAAAGCATTATTGACGCTATTTGTTGGTTTAAATATCTAGATTGCCTTGTTCAGGCTTTTGATAATTTTTGGGTATTGTTTCTCTAGGCTCCAAAATCCAAGGTGGCCCCTACTGTAGTTAAGAATGGGCCTGCCGCTATAAAGAAAAAAGATGAATCAAGTGAAAGCTCAGATGACAGTAGCTCAGATGAAGAAAATGTAAATGATATGTTCCTGTCTGTTATTGTTTAATTTCTTAATTTCCTTATTCTAGTTTTAGTAATATCTAGCTGATGTTCTAGGAGATAAAGTCAAAGCTGCCTCCTGCTGGTGCTAAGAAAGAACCTGCCAAGAAAGTTGAGTCAAGTGATACCTCAGACTCAGATTCTGACAGCAGCAGCTCAGATGAAGACTGTGTAAATGCTGAATTCACTGTTTTGTTATTAGGTTAGTATTTGATTTTTGCTGTCTCATGATGACAATACATTGTTTATTTCAGGATCCAAAAGCCAAGGTAAATGCATTATCAAAGAAATTGCCGGCTGCTAAGAAGGTTGATTCAAGTGATGACACCTCTGATAGTAGCTCAGATGATGATGATGTAAGTCTTATGATGGATTGCTCTTATGGTCTGATTCTTTTGATTGCCTCCTTATCTCTTCTGCGTTATGCTCTATGATATGCAGGGTACGCTGTCGTCCAAGAAGCATCCTGCCCCTGCAGTTGCTCCGAAGAAGAAAGTTGAGAGCACTGATTACTCATCAGATGAATCAAGCGAAGACTCTGACGAAGATAATGTAAATTTTTGGCTATTGGATGTAACCTAGAGTCTTATTGGGTTTTATATATATCTGTTTGGCCTGCAATGTTCTGATGATATCTTAATATTTGATTTTAGGATCCAAAGACTAAGGCAGCTGCAATGGCAAAACCTTCCTCGGTTCCAATGAAGAAAGTTGAACCGAGTGACAGCTCAGATTCTGATAGCAGCTCTGATGAAGATAATGTAGTATATCCCTTCTTGGATGACATTTTTACTTTATTTTCAGATTTCCATTGTCTATTAACCCCATGTTTTACCCCTTTATTGGTCTTACAAGATACAAATACATCAAAATATTCCTAATCATCATCCTGAACAAAGAATAGTTGCTTAAATGTTTCATCTGACGTGTGAAAAATGAGGGGCTCCTTGATTTAGCCAAGAATATTACTTGGTTTGTGATATTCTTAAGCATGGTATGAATGTTTGTAAGATGACAAACATCTGCATTATTATTATTTTTTGTTTTTTGAATTTGGTTACTTTTTAACGTGTTTAACCTGCGACTCAGCCCTAGTGATCCAAAGCACTTGAGAATAAAGATCAGGGGTAAAAAATGATTCCTAATGCAGTATTTATGGCATGCAAATTACTATTTAGATTAGACAAGTAAATAATGAATGCTTATGTATGACTTTAAGAAGCCAATTTTTTTATATATCAGTATTTTTCTTTATGTCTGTCTATGATTTTATTTGTCTCTGGATTACGGTGTTCTAATGTTATCTGGATATTTTAGGATCCAAAAATTAAGGCAGTTACAGGGTCCAAACCTCCCACTGCTTCAAGGAAGAAAGTTGAATCAAGTGACAGCTCAGATTCTGATAGCAGCTCTGATGAAGACAATGTAGGATATATACTCTTTGATAATATTCTTATTTTTCTATTTCCAGATTTCCATTTTGTTATTAAGCTTTTGTCTTTAACCCTTGCATGGCAGTCTAATAAATAAAAACGTTCCTAGCCTATCATCCTGAACAGAGAGAATGGTTGTTCAATGTTTCTTTTAACTTGCATATAAAATGAAAAGCGCCTTACTTCAGCTAACTATACTGTTTGGGTTTGTGACATTCTTATGCATGGAAGGAATGCGAGGAGATGGTATTTTCCCTTATTCTTGGGCTTTTTTTAATAGTAATAGAATTTTGTTGGTGTTAACATGTTTAAACCACCTAATTTGACGTATCTAAACAAATTGTGAATGAGGATTGGGGGAAGTATGATTCTCATGCAGTTATTTAGTGCTAGTTGATTTGGAGTTTGTGTATTGGTATTAATCGCCATTTTTATGTCTTTATTTTTTCTGATATGTCTTCTTTTTCTGAGAACTGTCTGGGATTGTCTTGTACTTTTTTAAATGGTTTTCATGGCTAAGTTGTGCTGAGAATTAACATTCTGTGAATATTGATATTAGCCCGTAAAAAAATGGAGCCCTTAAAAAAATGGAGCCAAGACTGTTAACAAGTCAATGACAAATTAGTATTTGTTTTAGACATTCATGTGTTTCTGGTTAATTTTTCTGTAAGTTTATTGTTTATCAGTTGATCAGCAATCTGATTTTGAGCACTTAAAATCCTGTAGCAGGAAGGTACAAAAGTTTCTAATGCTAATAAGAAACTAGGGGCTGCTGCAAAGACCACTAAAAGTTCATCAGCAAGTGATTCTTCAGAAGATGTATGGCACACCCATATTTGGAGTCTTTTTTTTACTCATTTTGCGAGTATTATAGTTTACAAATATGAATTTCATATTCATTATCTGTTTAAAAGTAATAATAGTGCTATTTGTGAAAACTTAAATTTCCCGGGCTTTTTGCTAACTATAAAATTCTTTTACAAAATTTAAACTCTTGCAATTTACTTATTAATGATGTTTCCTTCAAAAGGCTAGATTTGTCTATCTTATGCAAAATTTACTTCATACAGCAGAAATTATTGGATGACATATTATGTTGGAAAATTTGTGATAGGGTTAACTGATTCATTATGTTGATTACAGGATGACGATAGTTCTGAAGAAAGTGACGAAGAGCCACAAAAGAAGAAGATGAAAGTCTTGGTATTCCTACTTTTGACTTGACCTACTTGTCCTGTTAGGTTTGTTATATTCTTGTATTATAAACTTTTTTTGTCTGCGTATTTATTTTTGAAGCCAAATGCTGCCTCAAATGCTGAAAAACTTAGTATAAAATCTGCCCAAAAGGATAGCTCGAGTGATAGTTCAGATGAGGAGGATAGCTCTGATGATGACAGTGAGGAGGAAAGTGAGGAAAAGCCTTCCAAAACTCCCCTGAAAATTGTAAGTATTTCACTCTGCATTTGTACATGGTTGCTTAATAGTTCATTTTTAAGGAAAAGTCTTCATTACACTTGCTTGTGTTAATGTAATTATTGACTTGTGTTGGTAAAACAGGTTAAGGATGTGGAGATGGTTGATGCTGCATCTGAAAAGAAAGCTGTAATTAATTGTTCCCTTATTTCTCTTCCTGTGACTGAAATGTTTAATCAGTAAAGTGAGTTGTTAAATCATTTAATTTTGCAGCCTAAAACCCCAGCTACACCTAAAGAGCAAAATGGCCAATCGAAGACACTGTTTGTTGGAAACTTGTCCTTCAGTGTGGAACGGGCTGATGTGTATGTATTATATCTGTGCAAGTGCTTGAAAGATATCTTTTATAGTTTATTGATATCAAAATTGTACAGGGAAAATTTCTTCAAAGATTGCGGAGAAGTTGTTGATGTTCGTTTCGCTACAGATGGCGATGGGAGATTTAAAGGCTTTGGGCATGTGGAGTTTGCAACAGCAGAAGCAGCACAAAATGTATGTTTATATCATTATCTGGTCCACTCACATCATTTTCGAACTCTTGTTCCTAGATTTAGGCAGTGATTCGTGAACATTTCAATCCTATATGATTTTGAAATGTGAATGCTATCCTTGTCACCTGCATAATAGTGGTGCCTTCCTTACTAAGTTCCATACATCTCCGCACAAATTCTGAGTATTTTTTAAATGATAGGAGTTATATGCCAATTAATTTTTTTTCTACTTATGAGTACCATGTTTTCTTATTAGCGATGCCTGTGTTGGTGTAACTCTAGCTTGTTCTGACTTGTGCTAGTTGAGTCTGCTTTATAGACAAGGAAGGCCTGCTTCATTGTGGTGTTCATATATACCTATGTGTAGAAACTTCACTGCTCTGAACATTTTTTTTGGTCTACGGTAGGCCCTTAAGTTGAATGAGAGAGAATTACTAAGACGCCCTGTAAGACTTGACCTGGCTCGTGAAAGGGGTGCATATACCCCAAATAGCAGGTGTATATTGACTCTTCATGTCCACTTCTTTTAAATGGTTCTTGCAGAACTCTGCCTCATTCCATGTTTCTCCCTTTTCTTTTTGATTGTTAATAATCATAGCAGCGACTGGAGCAACTCATTCCAGAAGGGTGGAAGAAGTCAGTCTCAAACAGTTTTTGTAAAGGGTTTTGATACATCCCAAGGGGAAGATGAGGTAATTTTACCTCTGACTGACAGGCTTGATTCAGATCCTGCTTGTCATATGACATGCATCTAATATCCTTCTCATGTTTGCAACTTTGCATGGCATAACTGGTGTTCTTATTTGTTAATGTCACTAATTTGTACTTTCAGATAAGAAACAGCCTTGAACAGCATTTCAGCTCCTGTGGAGAGATTACGAGGATATCAATTCCAAAAGATTATGAAAGTGGTGCTGTTAAGGGGTATATTGTCTTGCTTTCTGTTTATCCCTTACTCTGTTGGATATAGGGTTGCCAAATTTATAGGGTTCAGACAACAGCTACTTATGGACTCGTTATTTCTACCTGAAAGCATTCCTAGACATTCAATGCTTCAACATATTTGCAATTTGCATGGACCATGTTTTCTTGAATATTCATACCCCTACCATTTATGCCAAAATTCACGTTTTCAGACCACAGCAAATGTCTTGCTTTTTTCTGTGATAGATCCATTGTTATATACAGTAAGACTTGCCTCTTTCTTTCTTGAGCATCTATATCTTCTTTCTCTCAGCCTGGTGTTATCCCTAGAACATTGAATTTCTCTTTGGTAAGAGACCCGGCATATCACAATTTCTTTCAAATTTCTTCAACTTTGACCTGCTTTTAATTTTCATTAAGTTCTATAAATATATTAAATCATGTGGAGACCTTAATCTATTGGTGATTTCTATAGGGCAGGGAAATCACATTTATATAACATTTGTGTTGAAACTAGTTTTGTAGTCTGTTCTGAAATTGCAAAATTTGCAGGTTTGCTTACATGGACTTCAAGGATGCTGATAGCTTCAACAAAGCACTAGAACTCCATGAAACTGAGATTGGAGGTTACTACCTGTCAGTGGATGAAGCAAAACCTCGAGGTGATAGTCAAAGTGGAGGTGGTGGTAGAGGTGCTGGAGGAAGAAGTGGTGGTAGACGTGGTGGTCAATTTGGAGGAAGGCAGGGAGGTGGTAGAGGTGGCAGAGGAGGTCGAGGAAGAGGTGGTGGTGGTGGAAGGGGACGTGGGACGCCCAATAGACCAAACCTTGCTGCAGGAGGTACAGGTATAATTTTTGTCATCAGACTTGTTATATTTTATTCTCAATTCTATGTTCTTTATTTAAATCTGAGGATTTTGATTGCAAGGATGATAAGTCCAATTGGATGTGTACATACATATACAAATTCTTGTAGAATCATGTTATAGTACTGCTACTTCTGGATATGTTTTTTCCCATTTCTGATGAATCAAAGCACATTTTATTATGCAGGAACCAAGACAACCTTTGCTGATGAGTAGAGCAAAAGATGTTGAAGTTTTGTTTTGTTACCTTAGTATTATTGGTTCTCAGTTTGGGTAGGTTTATAAATTTATGAGAAACGAATTTGGGAAACATGTAATTGCCAGTTGGCCTAGTACTCGTGTAGCTATCCAAAATTTAGAGTTTGATGAGTGGTATAATCGCATGTTTTATTCAATGATTTATTATGTCCAATTAATGGGGTTAGTCATGTGTGATGTTGGCACTGTAGGTATGTCCTTTCAAATTGAAAGGTTATGATGTGACTATAAACAAAGTGAATTTTATGTCTTGATTGATTGAAAACTATTCATAGGCTTTTTGAAGGAAGTAATTGGTTCCTGATTAACGCAAGCTAAAATCTTGTCATGAGAATTAACAAAATGAATTAAGATAATAATAATTGTTATCATTTGTTTATAATTTTCTTTTTTGTTATTTAATTAGGTAGTGGTCAATGATAAATAATAATAGATGATAGACAATAATAATAAATGATGGGGAGTAAAAGTCTAACAATGATAGATGGTAAAATAATAGTAAATGAGGGATGGACAGTAATTAATGGTAATAAGTAGTAAATGGGGAGTGGACAAATAATTAGTGGTAATAAGTAATAATGAATAATAAATGATGATAAGTAAATAATAATGGATAAGAGGTGTGTATAAATTAGTTTTTAGAACGTTGGAAGTGAGGGCATGAAAATTGGATTAACACTTTGATTACATTTTGTATGTAAAATTTTTAAAATTATAAATAAGGATAATTATAAAATTATATATATTTTAAAATTTTATAATGAAATTTTAAAAATCAATTAATCTAGTGCTTAAAATTAATAACTATCCAAATGTTGTAAATATATTTAGTGTTAAATTTTAGTAGTAAGAGTTTAAGTGTTGTTAAACACAGCCTTAGTGAATATATTTTCATTTTTTTAAATAATTTTTTTTATTTTCAAATTTTCATAGTTTAGAAAACATAAAGTGAAAACAAAGAAAACACTCTTGCAAAAATATATTTAATTAATATATTGTTTAAAGTGTTTCTTGCGTAATCTGTTAAACATGTATTGTATATTACAATTATTATATTTAAGTGATAGATAAAATAGTCTATAGATAAAAATTCGTTAATACAAGTATGCACTTCATTCAAATATAGAAAGTTGAAGGGTAATACTAAAAAATATTTCAAAATTAAGTTTGATATAATAAAAATAAATAAAATAATTAATCAATATTTTAGTTGAAAAATTCAATTAACTACTACATAAAACTACAACTAATAAACTCTATTAATAATTTTCTCAAATTTGATAGGCAACATTTTCTTGACTTTTGTCATTTGGGTTCTTTGTGTAACATCCACATTAATACCTTTTTGAAAGTCTGAAATATCTACGTTAATATTATATTTTCAATGGAATACTTTTTAAAAAGTTTATCAATTGTACGAGGCTTCCATTTGAAGTTATGCTTCGTGCAATATGCAGTAGGAAGTTGCTTTTGTCTTCGAGATAATTTGATGTCAATTTTAATATGGAAAATCTTGCCTTTCGTATTTCAAAACATCTTTCCATCACATTATGCAATTAAGAAATGTTTAAAATTAAATAATTTTTACTTGTCTCTTGGTTGTCCTTGCTAACAATAATCCCATAAATGATATCTTTAACTATAATATAAAGCAAGATATCCAGATATCTTTGAATAACCAAAATAAACAACTTAAAATTGATATGTGAAAGAAAATAGTGAACAATAAAAATCTTCAGTTAATTATAATAAAACAGTATCCATTAGATTTAGATGTTTGACTTTGAAAACTTGTTCTCAGGTTTTGACGCATCTAATAAAGTTCATGAATTGCTTATTATTCCTTACAATTCAGTATAAATAAAGGTAAACATAATATTGAAATCACAAACAACTATGACATTTCTATGTATTTTTCTTCCTCAAAAGACAGCTTGGTTTGATGTACAAGCCCATGCAGATTCTTGTGTGTCATCAAGATCACCAATATAATCTATGAATATATATTCAATAAATGAATAATCATATTCATTAATTATAAACATAATATAATATTATATCTCAAAATAGGAAAAATATTTTTATGGATAACATCTTGATTTCTGGATGAATAATTCTTGTGTCCAATGTGCACACAGTGACTTACATAATGAAGGGAGTGTTGGAAAACAATTTTATGGCACAGATTATGACAAATAATAATAAAAATGTGGTAAGTGCTTCCCTTACACTTATTTCTTTCATCCTTCAATTTTGCTACAGCTTTTTGGGCATTACATAAATTTAGAAATACATATTTCTCTGTTGGAAAGCTTTCATAACACCTTGCTTCATGTTTCTCCCTGGACCGTAGTTTACTCTAATTATATGTGTCAATTCAATATATTTTTTTTCTCAAATGTTAAAGTCTAGAATTGTTTCATCGTTACTTGATCATACATACTGTCATTTAGTACCTTGATAGTTGGTGGTGGCCAATCCATTTGATCCATTTTGTTAAAAATCTGAATCTTAAGAGTAAAATGACTTGGTACAAGGGGTTGTATATTATACCAGAAGGAAATGAAGAAGTAAAAGAGAAACAATCTCGTGATTTGATTTCAAGGATATAGATTGCAGCATATTCTGCTTCCCCTTTATTCGACGAAGGGGGTTTTCATTTAATTACAAATTTGCCACTGCATTTTCATAAAAAGCTCAACTTATTCACAAGAATGGCATGGTATTTTCATAAGAAATATTGAATATGATTTTTAATTGTTTCTTATTTTGAACTTTTTTAAGAAACATCCTAGAAAATATTTTCTCTAGATTCAACCAAAAACATTTTAAGTTACATTTTTTAGAAGAAAACACCTTAATTTTTGAAGATATGCTAAAAGTTAGTAGACTTGTCTTGACCGTAGATATGTAAAGGAATGTCTTGAATAATTATAGAGAAATTAAATAAATTAATTTGATAGAGAAATAAACTAAAGAGAAATGAAAATTAAAAAATAAGTTTAAAAGGTTAATTAATAATAGATTTAACAACTTAAAAGACTTATGTAACATCCGAAATTTTTTCTAGGCCCTATAGTAGAATTTTAATCGTGGGGGGGATTAAAATTCATAAAATCAGGTAATTAGATAATTGCGTGAGACAAGATTTACTTTGCTTGATAGACTCATAATGAATAGTTAGTTATAGAGGAATTCAAAATAAATAGGATGCAAAATAGAACATTAAAATCCAGTATAGCTGCTTAAATCTCAGAGAGTATTTCTAGGATTAAGAAATCAAAATTTGACCTAGATGCTTAGACCCAGTGTTTCGGTATTCTATAAACTAGATAAAAAGATTTACGATCTTGCTAAATTTGAATTTGATCTAATTGTATTTGTTTATGGACACTTTATTACTTGAAGAGTTAAAAGCTCTAATATGGACAAAATAGTAATTTTCTAATATTAAAAGTGGATAATATTGGATTTTTTATTTATTTTAATATTTATCTATTGGATAATTTCAAGATATGAAAAACTTTAAATTACCCCTAGACTGAATTACCAAAATGCTGTTCTTGATAAACATAGGGCAAAATATGACAAATGCTCCTAAAGACAAATTGATCAAAATACCCTTAGCTTAACACTTGCACACTAAGTCACAACAACCTTAGGGTATGTTTGATTCATGGAATGTTTTATTCACAGGAATGTTTTATTCCCAGGAATGAGATATATGGGAAAGTCTTATAAATATGTTTGGTTGTCACTTCACTTTTCCAGGAATAATTTGGTGCATTCCCAACAAATTTCATTCCCATGTTTTAATTAGGGATAATTATGTAAAAACACATGCTAAAATTT
>JANHAO010014964.1:0-15055 GCA_026873985.1 Saraca asoca
AAATTTGAGCTTAATGTTGCTGCTATGTGCCATAAATTTTGTTGCATTCTTGTTTGTCATATGTTGCTCATCATTGCTGAAAAACCTCAAGGCTTTTTGTTCTTCTTGTTACTCTCCCTTGTGTTTTGTTTTGTGTTTTGCCCGGGAGTGCAAAAAGCTAAGTGTGGGGGTATGTGATAACACAATATTTGACACATCTATTTGTCCTCATGCTTAGCATTTTAAGAGTTTAAATGAATTAATTCCTGCTAAGTTAAGATGTATTTGGGATTTAGTGTCACACTCCTAGTAGCTTTTCCTCTTTCCATTGGCTTGAAACAGCTTATCAAAGACTGAAAATGAAAAATGTGAAGTGGGGGCTCTCCTTCTAGCGCCAAAATGTTGACAGCAAAATTCAGTCAACTGGTTTGAGTTCAACGTTATCCTCAACTACAAGTAGAATATGATAGAAAATAGAAAAGGAAGATGATAGAAGAGAAGAAAAGATAGCAACACCAGGAGTTTATTGTGGTTCGGCTAAAGCTAAGTTGGCCCCTACGTCCATGTTGCTCTTTGATTATCCACTAAGAAGATGGTTTTACAAAGTTTGAATGCAATGGCAGTGTTTTCTCTTAATGTACAGTGCTCTCTATATGTTTTGGTAGAGTTTCTGCATGTGTCAACTTCCTCCCTTTTCACAGTCACCTCCCCTTCCTATTTATAGAAAAGGGGAGGGTTACAAGTGTAATTTCATAAATAACAAAATGATTATCTCCACCGCTTCGGGCATTTAATACTTGGCGTCGGGTAATTAATGCTGGACAAATCATTGTCGGACTTCCGAGGAGCTGATGTGTAGGTTTGGAGGCTGAGCTGTCAGCCGGAGACGTGTGCCTTGGATTGCTGACTAGGCTCCGTACAGGTATCCGTTTCTGGTGGGCGAGTTGGAAGTTGAGCGAGTTGGTGGTTCTTGCTGGCTTTGCCATCCTTGCCTGGTCATTCTCTTTAAGGGTAGTAGGCTTCTCGCTGAGGGTTGAAAGCCTCCTCAACGTGCAGTGCTCTCTGCTTGTGATATTGCGAGATGTCTTCGGCTTGGGACTGACAATCTAGGGTCCTTGCTCAGTGACCTCGAGCTCCGATTCAGGCCTCCATTCGGCTAGCTATGCCACCTATTGGACCTTGGCCAGCTCAAAATATTCTTTCGAAAAATGCCTATAACAGGTTTATTTTAATGCATAAATTTATTTTTTAAATTAGATTTTTTTTCTTTAGACCTAATTAATTAGATTTTTTTTTTCTTTGGATCTAATGAATTCAATGCATAATCATAAATGTTTTCACTCCTTTATGACATTGTGATATATTTTAATTTCAATTTAACTACATGATTATTCAATTTTCTTCTAATTTTTTGACTTTGATATGTTTAAAATGAAAATTCTTGTTACATAAAATAGTTCAAAAATGTACGTACTAGGTATTTAATATTTTATTTTTTTTAGACAACAAATTACATATGAATCCTACGATTAAATTTCCATTTGATTAATAAATTATTAATCATATCTTAATTGAGTAACTGATCAGGGTATATGGTTGATCTTTTATTTAGTTGTCCTCTTTGATCTATATTTCCTTACAAAGCAGTTGAAATAAACGGCGTCCTGTTTTTAACAGTGCCTCCTGCCGACAAGTACGAAAGATCCTTTCTGGTGGTTTAGCACATTTGCCAATTACTTGTAATCGCACCGTTCATCAATCTTCAATTTGATGGGTGACTGACAGCTACGATGGGTGGAATTGGTAGGATGGAACAGCTGAATCTTCAATCCCTTTTCTGCTGGCAATGGGATTTCCTTTCTCAACTAAGTTTTTTTCTTTTGAATTAGGTTGATTTCTTCTAAATCTGCCATATTTGATGTTTTGGGCTCAGAGGCTTTGGCTACATGGATTGAATTTCCTTTCCTAGCTTAAGAATTTAGTAGAGTATTGTATAGTTCTGTATTATTTTCGTGTTTTAGCTCTGCATTTTCGAATTTTTTGAATTTGGCTAACGTTCCCACTTTTCCGTCTATTCTTTTGCTCTGTAATTTGTATTCAAATTTTAATCGCCTTTTTTTGGGTAATGTCCCAGCTGTGTGCTTCTTCTTCCCATAGGTCTTGAATTTTCTTCTTCCCTTGTGTTGAACTTTTCTGAAATTATTTCATTATCTTACGACAATTTCACTTTCTTATTTGCTCTCCAAAGTAATTTTTACGGGTTCATCATTCCACTATATCTTATTGTCTTCTACTCATCGATACGGCATTATTTAGATTTTAGAAATTTTCTAATTCTAAATTGTGTTTTGCAAATTGTAATGTTTTCTTCCTGTTTTTGGTTTTATTTATTTGTTCTGTTATGTTTGATTACTTTTTTTTTTTCAAAAAAAATGAATAATGGACTAGTTTAATGGGTGTTATCTTAATGACATAAACAATGAATTTATTGGGTTGGTTTGTATATTAAAATTATAGAAGGAAGGATTTAAGAAAAAGGGACTAATTGTCCGCAAATTGGGCCTATGGCTGTCCGAATAGGATTGCACAGATCTCTGTTTGTATAGGCAATCTGTTTTAGCTTGTTATCAAAGATGAGAACAAAAATAAAAATTCAACTTGTCTCGTATCCGCGGACAACATGCAGGTTTACAATCTGTTTTACATTGCTAATTTTTTATGATGATTGATTTATTATCAATATAAAAATATAAAATATCTCATATCTCATAACAAGGAGAATTTGTAAACTAAAAGGGATGAACTTCGAGATTTGAACAATTTTATTACAAATTGACATCACAATTCTTGTATAGTTTGACCGTCAGAAAAATTGCATTTAATTTACAATCTCTAAAAGACAATCTATTCACATACTGGGACAATTTCCATCTATAATTAATAACCATTTAAATTGATTTGATAGTCTCACATATGGGCACAGAGACTCAAATATGTGTTGATCTATTTAGAATGTAAAACTAACATATCTATAGGTAAGATACAAACCCCACAGGCAAAGACTGGCTACCAATACCATGTAAACCAAAGTAACTTTCTATAAAAAAATAATCTAGCAATAGCTTTAGTTATCAAGCTCTTTGTAGAAGATCAGACAAAAAAAATTTATCATCACAATTAATGCATGTACGCCAAGAAAGATTTCTGATTTATATAGCTCGCCATCACATAAAATGCCTATTTGTCCTCGATAGAAACCAAGAAAAAGACAATAATAGTGTGGGGACGACCAGTAAAAATTTATGTAGAAGTTAATGAGAAAAGTAGCCAACACTAACAATCCAAAACAGATAACCACAACCTTGACTTTGTGCCTATGGCTCAATTTACAAAGGGTGAGCAAACTCAGACCGCAACTTCTAGCTTGGTCAAAATAAAACCTAGCAGGGGCTAACTACCAAGTATCTTGAACTTGTATTTTCACAATGCCTGCCAACTGTGAGCTGAAAACCAAAATTCAGAAAGCCTTCAAGCTTTCTATAGGAAATTGGATCACAAGTTTGGATACTTCTATAGATGACATCATGCTATATGCAGAACGTACAAAACCAGCTGATAGCATGAGCTAGTAATTCAATAAACATTGGGGACGATCTTAATGATCAGTATATCCAGGCAAGAGAGTCTTGGTCATTTGTAAAAAAAGAAAGCAAAACAAAGAGCCCGATTACTCAAACTATAAGTGAGATTAGGGTACCATCAAAGTTGGTACTGTTGACACAAATGCAAACTTGTATGAGAGTTGTTAGTGAAGATATCCACATAGAGATGCATAACATAAGATTATACTCAAAAGTGCAAAGCAATTAACAACATAAATGTGAAATGCAAAGGAGCTAATAGTGAAGATATCCAAAAATAAACACATTCAAATAAATGAACAAGCATTGATTTGTTGATGAAGAAAACCAGAAAGTAAAGGAAGAAATATTAACATTGTTAACAACCTGGAAAATCCAAAGAAATTACTATATAGAAGCAGAATCTAAGTTTAAGGAGACAAACTTAAGATAAATAAAAATAAAAATATAGCTTCTTCACACTGACAATAAATATGGTATCAGACCTCGACCTTGGCATTTGATATGCTGAACATCACTTAGTAGGATTGTGTTAAGGCTCTTGGACAAAACCTGCCCACTTAATTTCGATCTCATAAATAGCACAAGAGCTATAGGATTATATAAACTTGCAGTGATGTTATGTTGACAAGATTCTTTTAAATATAAAAAAATTTCTAGCAGATATAAATAAGAAACCAATGGAAGACTTTGAATTAAAGAGCAGCTTGCCTACCCTCTCTAACCAAAATTGGGTAAACGACAGTGTAACATCCCCTAGGGTTAACTTGATTAGACTTGAATACGAGTTTGGAAGGGTGGTTAGTTAACAATGGACTTAGTTCCTAAGGGTGTACTGGCTAATCAACCGGATTTTAAGATGCAGGCGACCAATGAATGTCAAGTCAGACAAACTCGAAGTATGAAATTCGAGATGACAAAATTCTAGTGCAATCAAGTCATAAATTAAAGGTAAAACCCTATGAGGAAAAAGTCCCAATGCACACCTAATCCAAAGTAAAATGATCAAATCAAAAGTAAATTTGATTATCTTTTATTTCACCTTTACGTTCAATTAATTTATAATCAATCAATTATTTTTAGATCATGATAATTACAATAATGTATTTAGGCCTATGACTGAAAGATTAAAGCTTCGATACTATCAGGTTAGTGGGAGTTCTACTCTATAAGTTCCTTTTTATATAAAGGATATTATTTTCAAAAATTGTCACAAATCATTTTTTATGTGTTGGGAAGTGGAGATTAGACCTAATAATTTAAGTAATACACAATATTATATGAATATGAATTTTGAAAGAAAGTGTAGATATTATTAGGCTTAAATAAATTTTGTTCATATTGATGAGATAGAGACACTACAAGGATTGTCAATGGGACTCTATTTGAGTTAGTTTATAGGAAATCATATTCCTACTTGATTTACTTGAATTGTTGTTTGAATGATTGATTGTAAAGGGTGATAAGGAATGGGAAGTAGAATGGATACCAAGTTGAGAGATTCTTAAGCATCCAACTTTACAGAATCACATGAGTATAAACTTTTAGGTCTTTCTTTATTTTCAAAAGGTATGTATTTTCAAGGAAACTATTAAAAGTCCCTTTTTACGAGTTCAAGTTTAAATTCTTTGAATAATTATTATTTTAAGATTTCACAAAGACTCTTGAAAAAGTGTTAGTTGCTAAATATATAATCAAATGTTTTATTTATTATTTTATGAATTTTTTTTGAACTAATTATTCTATTTATACTATTGTTTTATATTGAATTTATTTTTACCTGTTACATTAAATTTGTATTTCCTTATGCTTTAAATGTGCATTAAAGTTTTTGAGGAAATAAACTATTCCTTTAGAAAATGTATTTATATTTATATTATTCCTTTCATGAGCATTTAGCATGCATAAGAAGGACATAATAGAATAAAGAAATTAGGAAGATATAGCAAGCTAATAAAGGTGGTTGAAAAGATTCTAATAGGAAATATATAAAGGAATTTGAAAGGTTCAAAGATGTTTGTGTTTGAGAACTGATATGTTGATAATGGGATCTGAAAGACCTATGCAAACTAGGAGATATATTATTTATGGAACTATTTTTATCATGTGATTGCGTAAGCTTGTGATCATGATGTGGTGTAAGAGGGCATAAAATTTAAGGAACTTATTTAATGTCCTGAGGCATATTATGTACTCAACAAACATGCTTTTCCTTAACTCACTGATTCCTAGTATAGTTTGTATGTGTCTTGCAAGATTAAAAGGATGAAAGAACCTTTACAAGACAAGTCTATGATTACTATATGATAGTAGTGATAGTATGATTATAAATAGTAAGTGTGGATAAGAAAAAGAAAAGATAAAAGGAAAATTGGAAACACATTGCTTTATGGACTTTATATATAAATTTATATACCTATTTATTATATGAATTATATTTATATGTATCATCAAAATGTTTTTCAACTCAAAGATGAATTACTTATTTCTATTCATTGAGCATCACGTTGTACTTGTTGTACTTATTCCGTTTATTAACATATTTTAAGTTAATGATTTTATGAAAGTTATCTTAATTAGGAATACTTCACAACTTATATATAATTGATATTAGATATGTGATTTTCTTAATTTATTTTTAGTGGTTAGTATCCAACTAAATCAAACGAGAGATCCAAATTTATGAAATATGATTTTTCATAAAAGGATTTATTTATTTTAAAAGAATTAAAAACTATTTAATTTAAAATGATATTCGTTAGAATCTTCCGTATCATATAAGTTTTAGACAAAAATAATCTAAAGACTTATTTTTGCATTATTTTCATGTTTCTAAATCAAAAAAGAAATTTAGAAAGGAAATACTTATGGCAGCTCACCCCTTGGTAATCCGTGCCAATTGGCACTGATTTCAGGAGACAAAGAAAAACTTCAAAAGTTTGCGTGCTTATGGCTACAAAATCTAGAATGTCATAGAGGAAGCAACTTACTGACTATGCAGCTAAAAATTTATTGGTTATCCAAGATAGCTAAAGAACTATCTTCAACTACAAATTTATCACCTGGTTGAAAAAAAATCAAGAAAAAAATGATGAAAAAAATAGAGGCACATCATATTGGTTCCATGCTCCATCAACGACATGCTATAAAGTATGTCTTTAATATCATCACAAAACTATAGAACACATATTCTAGAGTCCAATTTTTGCAGTACTTTTTTTGCTGAAAGCTTAAATGAATGAAAGAGATGTAAATATTTCCATTTTTCCCATAACTGACCCACCACGAGTATATTACAAAAATAGATTTAAAATGACAGTGGACTCCCCAGGTTTAAAAGTTTCTAAACAATGCATATTAGTAAAATGGTTATAACAATAATAAAGAAAAAAAAATACTCAAAAGATTGATTTTACAATGATCCTATGCAAAGGAATTAAAATAAAAGTCATTTCCTTCTGATGCTACCTTTGATGCTTCCATAGTTGAACAAATAGTATGTATGAAGTATAGAAGCACCTATGTAAATTGTCTCACACCATCTCCATTTACTTGATGCCACTGATTTCTGTCCGTAAGTCAGTTTCACTACTACTTAAATATTTGGTTTAAACATGTAACATCTACTTAAGTAGTTAAACAATACAGTAGTTTGAGAACAATTATAAATATTTCTAAAATATGTACCGGAGATGTGCTGCTTGATGGATGTAGAACTTCAGTCAATTCAAATTTCACTAGCAAGTTCCTATGCTTCATGATCATATATAGTCATGAAACTAGGAAAATAACATATATATACAATATGAAGTATATATATTAACAAAGTCTTAAAAATAGGTTATACCATACATACAACATTTCCATGACTCCTTTTAATGAAATTTTCATAGGATTTATGTAACAATGTCGTTTCTATATGCTACAAATAACAAAAGCTGGATTCCAAATTTCATTGATACCTTTTCTGCACTCTCATCCAACCTTATCCTTTCCATGCCATGTCTCACTTTTCTTTTTAATGAAAATTCATAGTCAAAGTTCCGTTACTTTCACTCATTTCTTAAACTTTGCTCACAGCTAGCAAGTGGGAAAACATATAAGTGTTCTTGAAGCTACTGGTCTCATGCTATTGTACATCAATACTGGCCAATACAACCCTTAGCTTTGTCTTGTGGAAGAATTTATACCACTTTGTGATGATTTATTTTTGTCTTTTTATGCAAAATGCATTTTCTTTAGCTGGTGGATATGTATGCATTAAGACACATTAGATTTTTTGCAGCTTTCTATCATTTCAAGGCCTTCTTTTACACACACATACATGTGACAAATTCATGAAAAGACTATTTTTTCATTCAATGCCCAGCAGAGTTGAGACATGTGTAGTATCCCACCTTAGGACTTTAACATGTTGTACTGGAATCTAGAGAGACAAGTAAGCAAAATGTAACATATGATGGAAATGGTATTAGGTTTTAAAGTTAAGGCAGCACTGTCTTCAAGAGTTCACAATTTAAGTAAAATTTATACATATGGGAAGATCCCATTAATCACTGCAGTTCTATCTACGAGTCTTCACATGGACCACATTACAAAATAGATGTTCATTACAACTTGATCACTCCGTTGGAGACTTCAATTGAAGACGTCAAATGTAGTGGGGGACAAAAGTTCATTTATACAGCCTGCTTGATAGAAAAAAAACAAGCACAAGACGGAAATTGAGTTAGAATGTAAACGGAGGGTACATATTATATAGTTTCCATATGGAAAATTATTTAAATTTATGAAATCAAATTACATGGGCATATGCAAGAATCAAATTATCAGCAATAAGGATGTTGTCAAGGTTAATGTTGTCCCCATTCCATAGTAACCACATACCTCCCATGAAACCCTATCTGCTTGGAATTCTGAATTTTTCAAATGATAACATGCAAACTATAGCATTTGCTCGGGCGTCATCAAGTCTGGTCTCTATAAGAATGAGTATGCGTATGTCTTTTCGAGAAACAAATTAAGTAAGTCTATGAAAATTTGGGGGCTGAACTCCATTGTAGTTCCATAGATCTATTGAATTATACCTTCTCGAAAGTTGTTTTCGGAATCCTTAATCTTTAAATTTGATCATCATCTTCAAACAATTCCATGAACTGTTCAACCAGTTTTGTGATCAAGTCCTTTGGAATATTTTGGGACAACTCTTTTGGATTTAATCTCTAATACTAATGATAATTCACATGAGCCAATTTGATTCAAAGTCTCCACCAGTGTTCATACAATAAGTAAAGTAGGAAAATTAACTCCTTAACTTAAGAGGTGCTAGCTCTAGAGAGAATCACAAATTCACTTGCCTGAGGTTAATGTTTGAATGCAAAGAGAAGAAGAGAATAGAGATTACATTGAGAGAGGTTTGGACGTATAACACATGTGCTAGGGTTGGTGTATTGTGTTCATGTGTTTTAGGGTTCATATCTCTCTTCTTTAAATAGAAGATATTGGAGCACAAGCAAGAGTGGTTAGTAAGCATAAGTGGTACACAAACTAAGGTTTCCCTTACTTGTATCATCCACTTCTTCAAATGGATGCGTTGTACGACTAGGGTTAATACTCTAGACTTGTCTACTGCCTTAATGGCCAAGAATTTCATACTCTTTGCTTGGATCATAATGAGTCCAAACTCATTAACCCTTAACTAAGAGTACACACTCATAAATTTCTTATGCAATAATTCTTAAATTGTTTTAGTTTATTAATTAAAATAACTTTCTAAGTGATGAACCACTTATCCATGTATGATCTCCTCCAGAGTTGATATAAATGTTTTTATAACATTCAAATATTAACATTGAAAAGTTGCTACCATTTAATAATTATGATCTCTATTAAAATTATTAAATCACTGATTTTGTAACACTTCTAATTATATTAGAACACTTGATTAATCATTTTAAATTTTCAAGATGTTTACTAATTCAACACTTGAATTCAAAATATTTTGCATTCTAACTTTTTCGTTGACTTTGGACCAAAGAGATTCTATTATGTGTAACCCATTAGGTTTCCATGCATGTTTGAATTGAATTTATTGACAAGCTTAATTGAATTAAAACTCTTTTTAATTTAAACATAATTTCCCTAAATTATTCAAATAAATTCATAGATTATGATTGATTTCTAGTAAAGCATCATGACTACCCAAATGTATGAAATAGATTTTTGGAAATCAAAACCTTTTGTGATAAGGTGTTAACAAGTCATTCAATCCCTTCGTCTCTTGATTTTCAAATTAGACTTAGGGTATAGTTCAACTGTCAACCATAATTTAAATGTCCAATTATAGGTGCATGTTTGATGACTATGTGCTATCTCACAATTGATTATATGTAAAACTCCTCTTATGTATTTATCAATACATAGGTCTATGATTTTGATCCTAGCACAAGTATCAAAACATCTTTTGAATATATTTCTTGGTTACCAACAAGAAAGAAATATTTTTTGATTAATCACGACCTTTATGTATTTTGTAGTGTAGCCAATAATTATTTGTACCTACTCTTTAAGAGTGCAAGTCTAAAATAATATCAAAGAACAAAACTAGGGGTGTTAAACAGACGGACTGGAACAGACCGGACCAAAATCCGCACGGACCGGGCCTAAACGGGCTCTGTCCATTTAGGCACGCATTAAAATGAGCCCGTGAATTGCCGGTCTGGTTCGATCCATAAATGGATCGGACCGGCCTGCGGATCGGCCCGTTTTGTAAAGAAAATGGAAAAAATTATGTTTTAGCCCCTAAACTTCTCACAATCTTTTACAAAGACCCACCTGAATAAAAATTTTTCAATTTAGTCCATACAAATTTTCACTTTAATCCCGGTCCATTTAGGCCCACTGATCGATCTATATTCGTGCGGATTTGGTTTGCTTGGACTGTAGCCCGTTGGACTTGGCCCGTTTTTAAACGGGCCTAATTTTAATAAGTCCAACCTGCTCCAAATCCGCGGACCGATTTGCTTGGCCTGCGGGCCAGCAGTCCATTTAACACCCCTAAACAAAACTCTATACATAAGGTTCTGTGTTGATATCAAGTTTAAGGATCATTTACACCACCTTTCACATGAGAAATCCGTTGACACACGGTAACATTTCTTATGATTTCTCATGGTGGAGTCATATGTTTGATAACATATACCCATGTATCTTGTCCATCTATCAATATATCTATAGTGTATGAGATCATTGCATTTTTTTTAGAAGAATATGACATGACATATATTGATTTTCTCATGAATAATTGATATCCTCTTTTTCTCAATAATTCAACAATCAAGGGTATTTAAAAATATAATTATATGCATGAATTATCTCATAATTACAATCATAATTGTAATTAATTTATACATAATCATATTTCAAGAATTTTATCTAATATAGTTGCTACTACAAAATGCAAAAACAATTTTATTAAATAGACTTCAAATGAAAGCTAAATCAATGTATATATAAGTATGGTGGTATTTTTGTAAATATGAGAAAAATTACAACGTCAAATCCTATTAAACAATCGACTTCTAAACTCAATAACACGTTTAATGTCGGTTTGAGTTAAGGAACTGATGTACTATTAGAATTATTAAATTTACACCATTTAGGTATAAACCATCTTTAAAATCTATACCTCCTCAACTGTCAAAAAATTTATTAATTTATTTGATTATACTTAAAAAAAAATTTATAATGTATAGTCATATAATTTTTTAATTAATTTTTCAATTAAATTCTTAACAAATTGTTTACTTTCAACTAATTTACTCATATGATAATATTATAATAATTTTTCTATTTTCCAAGACTATAGAATTGTAAAATTCTTTGAGGATCATTAATTTCTTCCATTTTACCAAAATAACAAAAATAGTCAAAATAAATTTGACGCAATTATTTTTTAGTAGATGAAGAGACATAGATTCAATGTAAATGGACAAAATAATTCAAAAAACATAGGTATATGAAAGGTCATAGATTAGACATTAGTTTTATATTAGGAACTGATATAGATATATGATATTACATGTCAGCTCTAATATATTAACTGATATCTAAAATCTCCGTACATTATGAAAGGCTGATGCATCCCCTCTGACTTTCATGCTGCTCTACCTTGCCCTCAATATTTTCTTCCTTTTTTCTTTCTATTTGGTTGCTTAATTTCATTCTACTTAAGCTTGCTTTGAAGGTTTATAGTTTACTTTTCCATTCTTTTTCCTTTTTCCCTTTAAACAGGGCATATGCATGGATCCTTTAAACAAGAGGATGAAAGGTGCACTTGATGTGTGTGTGTTGCCTTGTAGACCATATTTAATATATGTGTTGTCTTGTTGCATGCAATGCCCACAACTTCAATAATAATATTGTTGTCTTATTACAAGTAATGGTATAGCATCTTCAACAATAATGTTGTTTAATTGTTGCAAGCAAATGCTATTGCTTGCAATAATTAAACAACATTATTATTGAAGATGTTATACCATTGCTTGCAACTGGACAACATTTGTGTTGAATTGAATTTGTCATTACTTCCAACAAAATAACATATATTATCTTGTTGCCAGCAATCCTAGCAACTTCAAATTGTTGTCTTGTTACGCGTAATCCTAGTAGCTTCAACAATAATGTTACTTATTTCTTCTATCTTCACTCAATGCTTTTTATAATGTTTCTACCAAAAAATAATAGAAATGACGTAGGTTTTTAATAAAAACCAATGTCTTTAACACAATCCGAGGAATTGTAGTTAGCAGTAGGTTTCTGTGTGTTCTTTTTTTAAAAATTAATGAAAAAGACATTGATTTTTTAAAGCAAATCAATGTCTTTAACACAATCCAAAGAATTGTAACCAACAGCACGTTTTTATAATATATAGACAAATAATTTTTTTATTAATTTATCAATTGAATTCTTAATCAAATTGTTCATATACAACTAATTTACTAATATGATAATATTATAATTAATTTTTTATTTTTCAACACTATGAAATTATAACATTCTCTAATGATCATTAATTTTTTTTTCATTTTACCAAACTACAGAATACACAAAATAAATTCATTGCATTTATTTTCTAGTAGATAAAGAGACGTAGATTAGACGTTGGTTTATCTAAGAACTGATGTAGATGAACAAAATAATTCAAAAAATGTAGGTATATAATGGGTCATAGATTAGACGTTGATTTTATATTAAGAACCAACATAGATATATAATATTATATATTGGTTCAAATATATTAACTAACAATTGTTGCAAGAAAATGCCATAGCATTGCTTGTAACAAGACAACATTATTGTTGAAGCTACTATACTGCTTGCAGTTAGGCAATATTTTTGTTAAATAGGTGCCATTACTTACAACAAAATAACACATAAAATAATATTGTCTTGTTGCAAGCAATCCTAGCAGCTTCAACATGTTGTCTTGTTACACGTAATCTTGTAGCTTTAACAATAATGTTGCTTATTCCTTCTATCTTATCCTAATGCTCTTTACGAAATTTGTGTAAAAAAATAATAATAAGAGAAATGACATTAGTTTTTCAACAAAAATTGATATTCCTTTAGCTTTAACAATAATATTACTTGTTCCTTTTATCTTGTCCCAATGCTCTTTATGACATTTCTGTAAAATAATAATAATAATAATAATAATAATAGAAATGACATTGGTTTTTCAAGAAAAACTGACATCTTTAACATAATCTAAAAAATTGTACCCAACATAGGTTTTTATATACATTTTTTAAAATTAACAGAAAAGACATCAATTTTTTAAAGCAAATTGACATCTTTAACACAATCAAAAGAAATTTTTAAAGCAATTAAATATTCTTTAATGTGCAAAATAATTCAATTATTGAAATATTATTTAATGAACAAAATAATTCAAGTATTTGAAAATTATTTAATAAACAAAATTTTTAGAAAATAATTAGCCTTGGGCATATTATTAGTGAAATGGTAATAATATATTATTAACAAAAAAAACAAAATGGAAAAAATTAATTAAAAAAATTGACTTAGGTTGTCTCATAAATACATTAAAAATTAATACGTCAGTTGTTACAAAAAATCAATATATAATCAATAGAACTTCATTCTTCTTACACTGTATTTGTTTCTTCCTTCTAAATTGTGTCAATGTTTTTTTTTACTTTTTTTTCCTTGTACTATGTTGATGGCTTGTATTTTTAGGGTTTAGCTTTTTTTTTCTTTTCATTTTTGTCCCTTGGTTTAGTTATCAGAAATGATTTCAGTTAGCATTTTTTTTAATGTGTTTCTTGGTGTAGATTATTTGATCATGCATGCCCTATTTTGTATCACTTAGCAGAGTAATTATGAATACGTCTAAGATTTTTCTTGTAATCTATGTAGTAAAATTGAAACCTTTAACGTAACCATTTTCTATTCAAAATCATCAAATGCATTCCATAAAAACTATATAAGTCATTTCCCATTCATAATAAAATTGATAAAATAGTTTTGTGAGGTTAACTTCTTTTCCTTTTTTCCTTTTAAACAGCCATATGGATCCTTCATAGCATATTGAGAAGAGTACAAGGGGTAATACCATTATAAAGGAAATGACCATTATGCATAGTAAAGGAGAGAAGATGAAGGTTGACTTCAATTCTAAAGGTCATGCAATTGGGGATGCATAATCAAAATATAAAAGTTACATTGGAATGTCGGCACGGACAAGAGTGCCAAACAATATTGAGCAATGGAAACAAGTGCCAAAAGACATCAAGGACAACATTTGGCAAGATGTCTTGATATATATTACTTATCTCCAATTGTGTTGTTTTGTGTACTACATTTGATATTGATGCAGGGAAGAAAAAAGAAGTCTTAAAACTTATCGGTGAGTGGTGAAAGAACTTCAAAAGCCAGCTAATAAGGGAACACATCACCATCAAGTGGAAGGGTGATCAAAATCTCCTTAAGAAATACAGCTTCCTCAATCAACAAGTGTAGGATGATTTTATGAATTAGCATCAATTTGAGTCTTGTCAGGTAAATTTGGTCATCTTATCTTTTATTTTTTTAACTTATATTATGAATAATTAATTGACCATCTTATCAATATTTTTTGTCAATAGGGTACGAATGCAGCCAATATAGAGAGATAAGTAAAAAACAAATATAAACATAAGTTATCTCATGATAGATATGTGAAGCTTGAGCAAGATTCGATTAAAGAAAAGCTTGCAAAATTACAAACTTCTTATCAATCTGATTCACAAGTCATTTCCATATCTTAGCATGAATTGTGGAAGAAAGCTGATAAATGGAAAAAAGTGCATAAAAATAAGATAGTTTTAGTCTAGTTTATTGATAGTATTTCATGTTTTCTTAATGTTTTTACT
>JANHAO010014965.1:0-15048 GCA_026873985.1 Saraca asoca
GTTGGTTGCTTCATTGATGTAACATGAATTATGAATACTCTCATCTTGGCAAATTTACAAAACAATCCCAAACAACAAAGCTGATCGGATCATTATGTGACTGAAATACCCTTTAGCATCTCTTTTTCCCTCTATGTACAACAGCAAGCAACACAAGAAAAATAAAACGAGCATTCTTTTTCCTTTCTCTCTTCCCTACTTTATTGTCCACTTAGCCCAATATCTTGCATTTAATTTAATACCATATTTTAGTGCCAAATAAAAAAGAGAGTCTAGTAGTGTCTACTATAATTGTTTGAGAACCCTACTTTTGGGGAACAAAGGGGGAATTTAGATAACCCTATTGATCAAGAAACTTCAGAAGGAATAAAGTTTAGAGATGCTTGTCTAAAACACAAGAAAGAATCAACAATTAATCAACCAGTCACTTCAAAACTGTGACTTTAAATTGAATTTTTTGTAATTGTAATATTGTAAATAAAATCAATGTTGTGTATATTCTATTTTATAATTTGCCGTAATATATTGTTCTTTAGTAATCATATTTTTTTATAATTATAAAAATTATAACTATAATCTAAAATCATTCTTGAAACTGTGGTCACATGAAAAGGAGGGAAGATCATAAACAAATACAACATTTTATACGGGCATTTCGGTAACTTCAAAGCACCCCTCCTTGAATGTGGAACTTTGAACTTTGTACTATAAATTCTATGTACATCTATCATCCTTCTCCCTTGAGAATACAACCAAATTTAGAAGGAAAGAAACAAAGAAGGATTAGGCTTTTTCTGTGGGAATTAACTAAAAATGAGGCATTTAAGCAACTCCACCATAGCAGCAGGTACTACTACAAGTGGTTTCAGAAACTTTAGCTCTCCAATTCCATTCCTCTTTGGAGGATTGGCTTTCATGTTGGCACTTATAGGAGTAGCATTACTTATCCTAGCTTGTTCTTTTCGCAAATTTTCTTCTTCGTCGTCGTCTTCGTGGAGTTCAGCTGGTAATATTGAAGAAAACAAGCCAACCAAGACGGTGGATATGAAGGAATTGGATTCAGATAAGCCAAAGATTGTTGTCATAATGGCTGGAGAAAGCAATCCCACATACTTGGCGAAGCCAGTCGTCTCTTCCACAACTCATCCTACTCAACAAGTCGTCTGAGTCTTGACTGAAATAGCCAGAAGAGAATTCAATTTATTTAAAATTGATTTTATATATAAAAATTATTTGAATCCAGTTTTAAATAAATTGAATTTTTTTTATTTGAAACCAGGGGATAGAGATCAAGATTACATGTATAAATGAACGTTAAGGAAAAGTTGAGATCTTCTTCAGCTAACAATTCTCTAATCAATTATTTTGATCTTCTTGTCTGTATATGTTGACATACACAACTTTATGTAGTTGTTCTAGCTAATTCAGGTTGATTTCGCGAGATAATGTAAATTGAGGAGTATAATAAAAGGAAAGAAGAAAAATTACGTCTTCATCTAAAAGTTCTCTAATTTTGTATTTCTTGTCTTATGGCATGTCAACGTTTTTATTCTCTTTGTATTAAAATGATGTTTAATTTGCTGAATCTTTATTATATTTTTTAGAATATTAAATTCTCATATTTGATTCAAAATTAAGAAAGATTTAATTGGAAATATAAACATTGCTGAAAATGTTTTTAACTTGAAGCTCTTCAAGAGGAACCAATCAATGGAGAGAAGCTACCATGGTTGTGGAACAACTTGCACAGGAAACAAAGTCAGCAAGGCATGATGAAATTGATTCGACAGGCATAATCCGATGCTCAAGTTAGTTTCAAAAACAGAGTTTCTATAAATAGAATAAAAGTGTATGAGTCAGTAAGCTACCTAATGGCTTTGTATAAGTATCGGTTACACCTTTGGTCGTGCTTCTAGTTGAATGATGAGTAGCCACATATCTGTGACATATTCCTTGTGAGTTATGGGTATTTTTGGATATGTGCAAATGGGCTAGCAAAAGAATAATAGATAAGTCTAATTGGATAAGGCCTTGCTCGTCCAAGACTACGGTCATTAAATAAAGACATCAGATCGTCAACTTCAAGCTCAGATTATAGAACAAAGGTCAAGGCAGTGACTCTAGGTCAATTGACAATGAGCTCCAGCACGTTGGTCGAAAATATGTCATTTCAGCCATTTTATAGAAAATTCACTTTTGTTAAACTCGAGAACGGAACCCACTTGCAGATATCAACTTACATGACCAACTTGTGTACAATAACTTATAGGAACCAACTTGTAATTAGTTTATTATCTTCCTTTTTTGAAACACACTAAGATTGTATACCCTAATAATTATAAATAAGGGTTAAGATTATTATAGAAAGGGAGGCCAGTTCCAAGCATAATCCCTATAGAGAAACATACACTCTGTAAATACATTCTCAGAAATACACTATCGTGGACGTAAGGGTCGACAACTAACTTTAGTCGAACGATGTTAAAAATTCCTACTGTTCTCTCCCTATTATTCTGCTTGTCTTCTCTCTCTCCACTCCCATCCTCTCTCACTTACATAAGTAGATTACAGTTTGGAGTTATACTAAACTTTTCTAATTGACGAAATTTGGGCTTACCAAATTCCACTGTCAACATTATGTGAGTGAGATTCTCACCTTGAGCACTTGGAGATGATGTCACGTCATTCGTGCATGATTTTGCATGTATGAGCTCATTAAGGTGATCATGTATTACAGAACAATGTGGGCTATTATGGCTACTCAATCGAATTTGGGCCTACTTGATTGTGCTTTAGCCCAGTTGATTGGTTGCATCCTTCAGTAGTCTTGGACTGTTGCTTGCTTATAGTGGACATTGGATCAGTTGGTTGTTGCTTGAGGTGACCAACTAGTCATGGCCCAATAACATGCTTATTTTGGGTTGTCATTTGCCTCTATACAGCTGAACATCATTGTCCGACCCTGAGAGACTTCTTACCTTCCGATGCTAGCTAATAAATGGTTGTATGTAGGTGTTAATCATTATGCTTGCATTTTTTAGATAGATCATGAACTGTTAATGTCACTTCTTGACATGGATTGCAATCTGGTTCGCTCATCTTTTTTTATCACAGCCATTGGATTTGTCTGATTTTCTCTTCAAATAACATGGTAGCTCTTTAAGAAATAATTTCGCCTCCAACTTTCAAAAAACACCTTGTGTTTCTCCGAGCTCTCTTTTGTGTCTCTAGTGATTTTTCTAGCATTTTTAGGGGCTTTCCTTCTTCAAGTATAACCTTTCTTTCATGTTTCTCCCCTGTTGAAAGGTTTTTTTTATACAGTTGCTTATTCCTAAGTTTTCTTTGCTTTTGCATTGCTAATTTTAGTCACCTAAGATTGCTAATTGTGGAAATGTGTTGTAGTTTTTCTTCTATTTACGGAGTGTTACTGTTATTTGGCCTTCTTGTTTTGCCATGGTTTTGTTGATTTTTGCCTTGCTTTTTCTTGGCTGTTATTTAATATTCATAATCATTTTCCATGCCCTTTCCTTCTTTTTCTTTCTCTCTTTTTTCCTAGTGCTTTGACTTTTTCATTTATTGCCTTATTGCTTCCTCCTTTCCCTTTCATCGCTTGACCTAACCTCTTTTTGATTTCATTTGCTTTTTAAAGGCAAAGTCTTACCCTTTTCGAATTTTTGTTCATGGCTAGAAGGTCAAGTGACCTTATTGAACTATCATTTGATTTTAACTCATCATTTTAGACTTTGGAGAGTTTTTTTTTTTTTAAAACATTGTCTTCCTCTTCACTCAATAATTATGAACCAATATGGCCAAGCTCTCATGAAATAATAACAGAGTCAAGCGAGCACACCTAATAGATGCACCCCCAAATGACTTAAAATGTATTCATCTAGATGTGAAAATGGTTCCACCTTTCCCTGAATAACAAGATCCAAATACCATAAAGGAGCTAGAGAAAGTTCACATTACTGGTGAGTTTATTGGGGAATCTCTTTTCTTTCTATAGAAACTTACAAGCATTTGTGTAGTTAAAATATGACCTATATCGTCATGTTTTACAAGGACCTTGTTGATCATTTCCATGTTTTGCCACTGTTCATTACCTTTCAATAGGATGTTCTTTGTAAACTTAACATTTGCCTTTTTCAACTTACATGGAATACTTAGGCTTTTCTCATTTGCTTCAAAGTTATATGCATTTAAATACTCTAAGATCCTGATGTGAATACTTTCCTATTTTTCTTCACCCATTCCTAACAAAAGTTAGGGGTGTTGGATTCACTTTACCTAACGATCAAACCGTATAACTTTTGGAAACATGCTCACTAGTATTTAAACTTGGAAGAACTCTTTATTCAAAGTTTCCACCATTAAGGGGTTTCACCCTTTCTTTCTTCTTGAGAATGAGCAACTTTATCCTGTGAAATCTTAACAACCTAAGAACCGTGTGTTTAAGGATTACCTGTCTAACAAGCAAGACTTAATCCTTCATTTTTTGGTGTTGGGTCCGTTCGAAACTCAAGATATTCTTCAGATGTTCTTTTTTCATGCTGCATTGTCACCTTTAATTATCTTTTAGTATGTTAACTTGTGCTTTCTTTTTTGTAGATTCTTGGCTTAACAATGAAATCTTTGAAATTTATCACTTGAAAATAGACCCCCAAAGACTTGAAGAAATCCTTGCTCGTGCTTTAGCCCAACAGAAGTCGATTATTCTGCTGGTTGGTTAGATTGCTACTACTTTGGAGCCAAGTTTGGAGGTTACTAATGTTCCAACATCTTCAAAGCATTCTAAAACATCCCTTAGGTGCTCCAAAACTTTGCTTTCCCATAAGCATACCCACAATTTAAGAACGTTTCTGCTAATAAGGTGGCAAGTTCAGCTTCTAACATCTCCGCCTCTTCTAAAAAATTTCTTGGGGCCTAGTTTGAACTAATGCCGATCGATGCACTAGAAGTAGCTAACTTTGACTTTGATACCATAGATAGCCTATGGAATAAAAATATGGATTATGTTTCCTTTCTAAGGAGGTAGTTACTAACTCTAGTTGATCTAGACCAGAACAAGGCATTTATGAAGGATCATGGCCCTATCAGGCTCTTTAAGTCTTTTTCTGCACAAATTATCTCATTGGCAGCCTCCATTTTGTTAACAATGTCTTCCTTCATTCAAGTTTAGAAGAAGCATTCAAAGAGTGATTTGAGTGCTTTAGAGAGCCTAAAGAAAGAGTCAAAAGCCAAGTCTACAAAAATGGAAACTAGGATAAGAGCATTCAAGATCTCACTAACTGTGTTTCTAAGTTAATCAAGAAGAAAGAAAAAATTGGTCGAGTTATGTCTTTAACAAGATCAAGAAATCAAGATCGAGTAAAGGGGTTAAGATGAAGAAAGGATGCTTTTGGTGTTAGGAGAAAGTGTAATGGGAGGAAATCTCCAAGGAGGAACTCTTAAGTTATCCTATGTATCAATACGGCTTCAATTGGGGTGTTACGTAGATTAAGCATCGTAATTTTGACTGATAGCTCAACCTCTTGAAAATTGATAGGGATATATCCCTTGAAAATATTTTAAAGAAACTTGATTAGACTTGAATACTTATATTTTTCTTTTTAAGTGTTTAGTAATTTTTAGGATATTTTGGTCATTTTTTGACCATCTTAAGTGTGATAGATGCTACTTTCTTACTTGTGTGACTTTATATCTTTATCTTTTCCTTGTTTTTTTGGCTTCCAATGGCTATTAGCTTTGTAGTCTTAAGACCTCCAAAAGGTCGATCATTTGCATGCATTATTTTGCCTTTTGTCACTTTTGACCTCCAATGGGCCATTTAGTTTTTCATGATGCTGAGGGATTGCTTAGGCTTTAAATGATTGAATAAATTGATTATTCAAATCTCCAATGGATCAAATGTTTTACATATTAGTTTTGATTTTTCTTAATTTGTGAACTTTGCTTGAAATTTGAGGAAATACTCAGATTCTCATGATGTGGAAGGACTGCTCAGTATTGAAACAATCAAATAAGTCGATTAATTTTTTTTACCTCAAATAGGTCATTTAGTTCTAAGATGTCTTTGCTTTCTTTCATATTAATTGTGTTACCGTTAAGTATTTTTGCTTAGATATTGAGGAAACACATGGTCCAGAATTGCCTAAGGATTACTCAGGCTCCAGGTGCTAAGGATCTACTTGAGCTTTATAGGTTGAGGAGCTACTCGGGGTTTTAGTGCCAAAGGGTTACTTAAGTTTTATGTGTTAAGGAGCTACTTGGGATTTTAATAGTAACACAAGACAAGTTGAATGGTGAAGAATAACATCATTTTTCAATTTCACATATTGATTCAATTTATTTACATATCTCATTGAGTAAATAACTTTAAACTTGAATGTGGTTAGCTTTAAAGTGTATTGCATTCCAAGTGTATGGAATGGGTTTTTCTTTGATCATCTTTAGTCGATAGATGCCATTTGTGAGGCCTTCTTTTATCCTATAAGAGCCTTCCTAAGATGCTACTAATTTTCTTTCTGTTTGAGCTTTTCAAGGTCTATCTGCTTGATATAGGAAGCATTCCTTTTGTAGACTCTTTTTTCTTGACTCTCTTATTAACAACCTTGGCGATCTTTTCTTTGTATGGCTCCTAATAGAGGTGAGCCAATTTGACTAGGAGCATTGCTTCACATTTGTATGTGAGCATGAATGGGGTTTCTTTTGTGATGGAATATGGAGTGTTCTTATAAGACCATAGGATGTTTAGTAGCTTTTCTGCCCATTTTCCTTTTACCTCATCTAGCTTCTCCTTCAATCCTTTCAGGATAATTCTATTTGCTAGCTTTGCTTGTCCATTAGTTTAAATATGTTTAATAGATATGAACTTTTACTTGATCCCTAACCTACATCGTTAAGGATAAGTGGTAAGATCATTTAACTAACAAAAATTTTATGTTGATAGATATTACCTTTGGCAAAAATCCTTAAAGCTATCACTACCAATATGCTTCCTATTGTTAGATACGATCATCGTAGGGAGACCATACATGTGAGGACTTATCAATCGACCATGATTGTAATAGTAAAATTTTATATAGAAATTTTTCCTATGAATGATAAATTTCCATACAAATTTCTACACATTGTTTGAAGTTATAGTCACAAGGGGTTTTGCATCGACCTATTTTGTGAAGTAGTTGAACACCATTACCATATACTTTAGTTGGTCGAAAGTGACTAGCAAAGGTTCTAAAAGATCGATCCCTTACTAGTTGAATGACCATGGAGAAATTATGGGTATTTGATTTGTTGCTGGCTGTTTTTGAACTTTGCAAACCTCTAACACTTTTCACACTTTTGTACCAACTTAATTGTTTCATTTTTCATTTTGAGCCAGTAATATCCTGATTGTATGGCTTTTAAAGCTATGGCTGCACTTGATAAATGGCTCCCACAAATCCCTTCATGAATCTCCTTTAATATGTATTTTGCTTCATCCAACCTTAAACATTTTAAAGACGAGAGAGCAAAATTTCTCTTATACAGCTGTCTATTCTCCAAAAAAAAAAATGAGTTATTCTTCACTTAACTTTCCTAGCTTATTTCTTATAATTTGGTAAGCATATATCCTTCAGAAAGAATATGATTGCCATCATCTAGCATTCATTCTATTTTACACACATAACTTCTTCTATATAAGAAGTGTTATAAGCAAAAAATGGTCTTAAGAGAATAAGACAAACTCAAGTCCGGCATAGGTCAAGTCACCTATCTCGTTAAGGACGCCCCATGAGAACCATCTCGCTTATAGCCTAAAAGTGACGCGATGAGGTCATCACAAGACCCGCTCACTAAGCAGCGGACTATTCGGCCCAAACTCAGTATTCTGCAATGGCGACACCAAGCTCACTATAGCGATCCTTCCACAATAACCCTGAGCTAAGAACCCCAGCTCAAGACAATAGACATCTCGCACGACAAAATAATACCAAGTGGCAGACACATACAAGTGCCAGTCCACAACCGACAAGAGGGACCCACCCCGTAGACAGAAGCTTGCAGTAGTCAAATTGCAAGAGTCTGTCTATCTTTTCTATTTATTTTTTGAAGTAATACAATTGTACCTTGTAATTAATGTATGTGACTCTTCATTCCTCTATAAATAGGAATGCTTTGTTAGAAGAGGGAAAGAGGCCAGAAACTTGTATGCCAAAAATCTATAAAAATCTCTTCTCAAATATCAATAAAAGCTCTGTTGTAGATGTAGGGTCCGGTACCACCCGGATTTAGTCGAACCACGTTAAAAACACTACGTCACATTCAACCTCCTCCTTCTTCCTCTCCTTTCATCTCTCTCACACTTCGGAAAGCAGCATTGGATTCGTGAATTCACCCCCATTGGCTGGAATCTGGAACTCTTCGTACAAACCAAATTTCGACATCAACATCTTTTGGCGCTGTCTGTGAGGATCCATCTGCTCTTTGAAGTCTTCATTGCAGTTCAACAATGGCGAGAGGAAGAACCACTCGGAGTTCAACCACTCTAGCCCTCCAACTGATGGACACTCCCATTGTGGGGGCTCACCAGCATTCCATTGCTGCCCTTGAAACACAAGAGGCGTAAGCACCCAGCCAACCCCACCCAGCACTAGAAAGCACAGTCAGAGAGCTAGCCGAAACTATCAAAGTGTTGGCGTAGGCTCAAGCTTAGAGCGCACAAAGACAAGAAGAAATCATGACACAACTCTAGCTGCTTCGCAAAGAGGCTCAGAGGGAAACTCACGAAGATCATGACAGTCAACAACTAAGGGGCTTACAATGAGTAGGAAGCTCCACCCCTCAGTCTGAATTGCAGAAGCAAACAATGGAGGAAATCCTCTTAAGGATCAAGTAGCTAGAAGAATGCCCACAATCTCAAAGCAACCAACCTCGCTATGAAGAAAGTTCACCATTTTCTGTGGAGATCAAGACGTAGCCTCTCCCACAGAAACTTAAAATACCCGCGATCCCGTTGTACGATGGGAACAGCGACCCAAGTGATCACCTAGATGCGTTCAATATCCGGATGGACCTCCAGATAATCGATCCCCTTGTGAAATGTCGTGTCTTTCTGGCCACATTAGGAGGAGTATCCCAGGCATAGTTCAGACACCTCCCGGCTCACAGCATCAGCAGTTGGGAAGAGTGCCAGAGAAAATTCATCGACCAATATCGACCGCTCAAGAGGCAGCTCATGCCTCCTTGCCATCTCGCAATGATTTTCCAGCATAAGAATGAATCGCTAAAAGATTATATAGCCCAATTCAAGCACGAAGCTAACTTTGTGGAAAATCCTTCGGAGGAAAGTCTCTTAATAGCCATTTCGGTAGGACATCGTAAAGATGGAAAGCTGTACAAAAGCCTCTACAAGTCCTCAGCTCAAGACCTTACCAAATTCTATGAGTAAGCTAGCAAATAAATAAGATGGGAAGAAACCTACAGAACGAAGCAACCTAAGTAAAAAGCGGACGCTAGTGGTTCCACTGCATGCAAAAAGAGGAACGACGAGAGTCATAGTCACGACCCTACTCCTCAGCTTGCAAAGAAGGCAAAGCCTTAGCGACCTGAACATTGCTTTGAGAGCTATAGCATCTTGTCGGACACACAGGACCAAATTTTTATTACGAAAAAGCACAACGAGGACTTTGGAAGCCCCAAACCAATGAGAGCCTCCACCAGGTCTAGAGATGCAAGCAGATTCTGTGCTTATCACAATGAGGCTGGACATACCACCTCAGAGTATCGGGCATTGAAAGATGCCATTGAGACCTCATCAGAAGAGGCTAATTACAGGATTACATGGTAAAATCGTCAGAGCAGTAAGCTCAACAGGCTCAGCAAATCACTAGCCGAGAGCCAAAGCCCTCTATCAAAATCATATTCTAATCTTGTAACATTTACTTGTGATCAATGACAATAAGTTGTATCAATTATTTCATGCTGAATCAATGCAAGTTACCGATTGGCCAAAAAAGCATTATCCAAGCTGTGAGTCTTCACTCCACCATTGCAAGGATTCATCCGGGGGTAAGACGACACGAGGCCTACCCAATCGATACATCCAGAGCAAACCAAATCCCATGAACTACGATTGAGAGTGCAAATTCCCTTACCACTGAGCAACGAGCTTATTGTGGTATGGACGTGCAACCTCACTATACGATGAGCCGTTGTCTCGATTATTACAAAACCTGTTAGAAGGTGAGATGGCGCAGAGCCTACCTCACATCTGAAGGTGAGATGGCCCCAGAGTCTACCTCGCATCCGAGGGTGAGACGGCCTAAGAGCTTACCTCGATAGCATATTCAATTCAAACAATAGACGACTAGCTCGCCGTATGGCAAGGATACCAACACAAACTTATCCCAGCTCTCATGTAATTCATATATTCACAGCCAACATACAGCCAGAAAATCATGGTTCCACACCTGATCTCTCATCTATTGCAGCTCACATGCAACCCGATTCTTACTTACCGAAGGCAACCAAATAGAAAGTCAGAAAGCACAACCAATTGGCTAAAGAAACATTTCATTAATCATCAGAAATGTACAAGCAGTGATACACAAAGCATCCAATACAACTTTCAGAAGCTACATAGAAGAGCTCACACAACTAAGAAGCCTCAAAGAGGCAAGATTACATCAGATGAAGAAGAAATATAAAAACAAAGACAAGAAGCCTGCAAGCCTAACACTATCATTCTGGCAAGAAAGTGATGAGTTGACTAAACTAGGAGGCAAACTCCCACCAGTAGGAAGACCAGTAACTCCACTCCGACAGTCTTCCCATGCTCGATCGGCGGTTCCTACTGGACTAAATCTAGCATAGCTCAAAAGGATGCCAAGAATCCCAATAGCCATGCTGAATTCTATGGAAGGGAGCCGGGAAAGATAGTCCAAGATCAACACAAGACTTCCTAAGAGCCCGCTAGATAGATCCTGTGACAAAGCCACATGCAACATGCTGTCCATGTCTTCCAATACTCTGCAATAGGCCATCCATGTCTCAACAAGCTTCATCGAAAGCTAAGACACTGAAAACGCAGGGGGTTCATCAGCCTCTTCTATCAAACTTCTCTGAGGTGAAAGAAGAAGTCCTCCAGGGTATAAAAAGACCAGCTCGACCCATTAAAGAATCTAGAAGACATCTGGCTGATCTTTATCCTATAGCCCAAAACTAGCGGCAATGCTACACCAAGGGCCAAAAATGGAAAACAGAAATAAGTATGACCTAAAACAGAATGAAAAGACATCTGAAACGACAATCTGATCAAGCAAAGACTCTGGCTGAAGATATGAACAAAGCCTCGAAAAAATTACAACTCCCGGTCCGTAAAAGAAATCGAGAGTTGGGGGGCTTATGTTATAAGCAAAAAATGGTCTTAAGAGAGTAAGACAAACTCGAGCTCGACAGAGGCCAAGTCACCCATCTCGCTAAGGACGCCTCCCAAGAACCATCTTGCTTACCGTCCGAAAGCGACGTGACGAGGTCGTCACGAGACCAGCTCGCTAAGCAGCTGACTATACGACCCAAACTCACTATTCCGCAATGGTGACACCAAGCTCGCTACAGCGATCTTTCCGCAACGACCCTGAGCTAAGAACCTCAGCTCAGGACAATAGACATCTCACACGATAAAACAATACCGAGCGGCAGACACATACAAGTGCCAATCCACAACTGACAAGAGGGGCTCACCCCGTTGACAGAAGCCTGCAGCAGTCGAATTGCAAGAGTCTATCTGTCTTTTCTATTTATTTTTTAATATAATACAACTGTAACTTGTAATTAATGTATGTGGCTCTTCCTTCCTTTATAAATAGGAATGCATTGTTTGAAGAGGGGAAGAGGCCAAAAACTTGTATACCAAAACTCTGTAAAAATCTCTTCTTAAATATCAATAAAAGCTTCGCCATGGACGTAGGGTCCGATACCACCTGGATTTAGCTGAACCACGTTAAAAATACTGCGCCACCTTCAACCTCCTCCTTCTTGCTCTCCTTTCATCTCTCTCATACTTCGGGAAGCAGCATTGGATCTGCGAATTCACCCCTATTGGCCGGAATCTAAAACTCTCTGTACGAACCAAATTCCGACGTCAACAAGAAACCTGTAGAGTCTTTTGTATTACTATTAAATTGTTAATTGTTGTTTTGGCATTAGTTAGTTCAGCAAGTATATCTACTTAATCATTCTCTAACTAGGAATTCTTGTGAGCTCATACTTGAATTCTCTGAGCTTGCTTCTTGCTACCTGGTCATGCTTGATTAATACTACTTCTTTTGACTTCATGTTCTCCTTTGACCTAGGTGATTGTTATGTGAGAGTCGCTCATAATTTTCAATTATTGAGTGCCTACCTCTTTTGCTAGTTTCAATTTTGCTATCATGGCATCATATTTTGCTTGATTGTTGATCGTTTTGAAGTCGAACTTAAATAAGTATTCCAATATTAGATTGTCAGGCCCTTTCAAAATCACTCTACTCCACTTCCCTTATTGTTTAATAAGCTATCAACATAGAATATCCACTTCCGATCATCTTGCTCAGCCTCTTCCACCCTATCAACACAACTACAAAGTCTGCCTCTTTTCACGGGGTATCATCCAACCTACTTTTCCCCTCAGTAAAATACTATAGCTTATCTCTTTGCTTTCCATGTTTATGAAGTAACATACTTCTAGCCATAAAAAAAAATCATATTTACCATTATCTTATATTAAGTGAATCCAAAATATAGGTGGTATATATTATTCACAATACAGTAGGAGCTTAGTTACATATACAAGAAAAAAATATTGATAGCAGAAATGTGTAACGTTATTACTATTTACACGCAATGTTAGATTCAACTACTCTTTAGAAAATTCATTCTTACTTGAATATATTTTACAATGTGAATTATATTAGTCTAATTTTAATAATTAGTTTGTATTTTTTTTAATTAGTATTGCATTTTACTAGATGAAAAATCTTGATGATTAAATTTTGTAATTATGATAGGAAAATATTGATGGTGAAGAAGAAAATCAAGATGATGAAAAAAAGAAAGATTTTCAAGATATACATGTTAATAAGATGTTTAAATTTTTTTTTCATGATTATTGATAGTTTTTATTGATATTTTCATCGATATAAATTTTTGTTAAAATATTAAGAATGTAATTGATATTATTATTTTGTTATTAATTGAATTTTAGTATGTGGATTTGAATATGAAATGAATAAATATGTATTTCTTGAAAATTTTAATCATCACTTTGAATTTTTATGTGTTTTTGCATATTACAAATTTGATTGATTCAAAATTTATCATAAATAAAAGATTAGTATTTCAAATTGTTGTATCATTCCCAACCTTTAAAACAAATTATTTAAAAAAAAGTTTGATTAAAAAGTGTAGCCTATAAAAAAAATGCATAATGGTCAAAATCTATTGTTAAATATAATGGTTAAAATCGTTGCCTATAGCGAAGAATAGACAAGATCAAAATTTGTTGTTAAAAGTAAAGATCAAAATTGTTATTTATAATAGAGAATAGGTAATGGTCAAAGTCTGTTGCTGAATACAAAGGTCACAATCATTGTTTATGATATAAGAATAGACAATGGCTTCTATGAAGTATTACGTAAAACTAAAAAAATAGTGTTATTTAAAAGAATAAGTAATGTCTGTTATGCAATACTTAAAAAACGTTACTTATTCTCTTGACAATATTTTTTAAACTTTAAACAATAATTTTTTATTATTTTTGGAGGTCAAAAATATTATAGTGTAAACATGCAACTGGCCTATGATTATCTTTGTGGTCTTTGTGTGTTCTAAAAAGTATCTATGAATATCTAATTTAATTTCTTAACATATATTATATAATATTTTTATTGTGAGAAATTAAATTGCAATTATAGCCCCCATTTTGGAAGAGGTATAACAGCCTCAAGCTCTGGTTTTTTTTCCATGGAGGATTTCAAAGTATGTCTTGAGTCCATAAGAAATTGTTTACCCTTTGCTGTTGATAGTGGAGCTCAAACAAACAATGGTAGAGGATAAGAAAATTTCATTTTTAAAACTATAAAGACCAAGGCATTGGAAGAATCTTGATTTTTTTAAGCCACTAAAAAAAAAACAACAAACAAAAACCAGCAACAAATAAATGGCAAGGACAGACGATATAGCAAGAAAAATGACTAGTAACATGGGATCAAAGGTAACATGGGATCAAAGAACCATGAACATAAAAAGTCCCTATAACTTTTTAATATGAAATTTTAAATTTTTTTAATCAAGAAGATGCAATTTTATAGTGAAGGACAATAATTTTTTTTTTACAAGCTTCTTGAAAAGTTAGGTGAAGGGAGGTTGCAACTACAAATTTAGGAAAGGAGATTATAATGGTGGTTAAAAAAAAAAAGAGTGAGAAGAAAGAATTCGATTAATGCTACTATTGTAGGTAACGAAAATATAGAAAAATTAACGTGATTTTTTATATAAAATTTATTTTTAAAATAGTTTAAGGTGGTTAAATGAAAAAAAATAAAAATATAATAAATTTACCTACTGAACAGGTTGCTTGTTAAAATATATAAATATATGAATGGTTGAGATTGCATCTACTGTTGGAAACTTTAAATTATCATTCGTAGTTTTCTTATATTCTAAACCATGTAGAAAACTACATCAAACTATAATCGAATCTTAGGATATCATAATTCTCACAATCATATTTGATGAAGGATTAGATTATACCTGGATCCATGATTTCTCGATCAATCTCTTCGTATGAATTTTTCCCTCTCTTCCTTCTTCTTTCCTTGTATTTCTTATGGTGAAGATACGGTCTGTTTCTCTTATGTTGTTTTGTCTCTAATGTTGTCTCTAACTTGAGACAACTATTTATAATGAAGGGAGAGGAGAGGGAGTGATATTTTAAATTTTAAAATAACCCCCACTGACTTTAATTATTTTCAAACCTAACCACCATCACATTAGGCCATCTTTCATTTAAAGTCAGTCTATTAG
>JANHAO010014966.1:0-15114 GCA_026873985.1 Saraca asoca
TACGTGCATGATACAATCCTTCCATTACCCATATCTGGATTGGTCAGAGGCATGGATGAAAGTCAACCTCTATAACTAATCAAAGCTTCTCAACCTCGTGAATTATTTGACTTAGATGAATTTGAGCACTTAAATCCAATTTGAGTCTCGTGAGCCCTCAAATCTCATTTAAGTCTCTTATTCAACCATGCGGATGGATTTCACCAGTCAAACTAATTCGTTGAGTGGCCATCGGATATCTACTCTGAAGAATGGTAATGAATCCTATCTTAATTAGGCAATGTCTAGCTATTCTTCTAGAAATGCCCAACACAAGCCTTTATAGTTCCTCATAGATAGAGTCACATTTGACTTGGTCAAAGTATAACCTTTTATGGAAAAAACATCCCATAATCTCAAGTCGTAGAATCAGTCATGTGATCACCACTTGGAGATTTACCAATGACGTAGCTCCATATAGTATCTCCAAACGGGTCAGACAAGATCACGATTGTCAGTTACATTTCTCCAAACTAACTGAGTCATTTCTAGTGTGTATTCCGATGCAACTCACTTGCATTTCAGCCTATAAGGATGACTATCATCAAATGAGGAATACCACATCATCTAGTCTCAACAAATATTGATAGTGCCTAGTTATCAAATCTCGACTAGTGTCATTTTGGTGCAGAAGTTATCCATTTAAAATCACTCTCACAATCCCTTAACCCTTTATAGGAATGATCAAATGGAGTTCTCACCATAGGCTTCATCTTAATTATGCATGGATCATAAATATGAACATAACATGCAATATAAGATGAATATTCAACCTTTATTATCCAAATCCACAGACCGCTTAATCATAGATGTAATAGAGCTCAATCAAGTTGACTCTAGGGAACCTATATTCGACTAACAAGGTAGTCCTAGCACTAGGTCCTTTTTAGATATTTTTCCAATAATATCCCTGCTAGTATGTCAAAGTTTTTTATGCCAAATCCTTAAGTCATCATTTATGCTAATCAAACAAGTGGAATCTAAATTTGATTCTGAGTCTAGGTCTATCATATGTATATTGTTAATCCTACTACCTGCAAACTTAACTAGGTTGTCATTGTTGTTTATGTCTAGGGATTTATTAGAATTAAAGATAACTTGATTTCCCTTGTCACAAAAATCAACTAATACTTAGTAGGTTATACTGAAGACCATCTACAAACAAAATATCACATATGAAACAATTAGGCAATTTCCTAACCTTGCCAATACCTTTAACTTTACCATCGTCACCAAAGGTAACTTTACCTCCTATTATGCTTGTGACAGAAATGAGCTTGTCCTTGTTTCCCATCATATGTTGTGAACATCTACTATCCAAGAATCATAAATTACTTTTGTGTCTCCCACATACCAGCAAATCAAGAATTACACTTGCATTGGGGGTACCCAGAAAATCTAGGGTCCAAATTTAGCAGACATAATAGAATTTCTAACTAAGTTAAGTGATTTTGGTATCCAAACAAGTTTCTCATTGGATTTTAATTCATATGTACCATTTCTATGAAGACAATGCTTATATGATGTCCCTTTTGGTTATAGTAAAAGCATGCAATATGTCTAAGCTTTCTATTAGACTTCACAACTCTAGTATCCTTTTTTTGTCTTTTCTTAATTTGCTGTCTAAATCCCAAACCAAATCTATTTTTATGAATTAGTTTGATTTTCTAGCATATCGTTTAACTTTAGTTTGCTATTTGTAAAACCATATAATGCCTTGGTCAATGTGTCTTTCTTAGATTTGTAAATTGCACATTGATCACAAGTCTTATTTTCACTCAAGAATTTTTCAAGCAAGTCATAAAGATCATTCTTTTCTTTTTCAATTTGTTGAATCTTTTCAAGCAAAGCTTCTTCTTCTACTCTAGCTTGTTTTAAGTCTTTCTTAACCTTTTTCAAAACATCATATAATTCTTCACATAAATCATCAATTTGATCATCATTAGTAGAGTCAGATTCACTTTCACTAGAGTAGTAGTCAATTGAATCAACCTCATTTTTATTATAAAAGAGGGATCAATTTTTGAATACCTGATCTTCATCATCAATTCTGGCCATGAGGTAGAGAAATGCCTCCTTTTCAATTTCTTCTTCTTTGTTAATAGACTCAACTTGTTCATTATCCATAAATGGTAGATTACTTTTTTTGAAATTAGTTTTCTTTTCTTTCTCTCATTCTTTAGTTATTTCTTCAAGAAAACTGGACAATCTGGTTTGCAGTGTCTGTCTTTTTTTTTTTTTGCATTCATATAAGGTAGAAGCATATGTGAAACTTTTTTCTCATTTTTTTTCCTTATTTCTCTTTTCTCTTAATAATCTCTACAATTTTTCGCTGAGGAGTGCCATTTGATCTTTATTACCAATCTCTTCATTAGTGTCAGTCTCCTTATCATCTATTTCAAAGGATTTTGTAACCTTCAGTTCAAGATTTCTTTTCCTTTTGTGATCACCAATTTTTCTGTATCTCTTGAATTCTACTTCAAGCTTTTTGAAGTTTCCATATAGCTTCTGAATTGATGGCATTCTCATTTTCAAAAATTCCTTTATGACTGTGACCTTTGGCTACCACTCTTCAATGAGAGATCTTAGGACTTTATGAACCAAGTCTACATTGTCAAAACTCCTTCCAAGTAACAGAAGTTGCTTAGTGATGACAGTGAATCTTTGAAATAAATCTTTAATTGATTCACCCTCTTCCATCTTAAACATTTCATATTCAAATACCAACACATGTACTTTGGATCCCTTAACCTGAGTAGTTCCAACATGAGCTACTTCTAAGGTATCCCAAATCTGTTTTCCTATTCTATAATTTGAAATTCTTTCATATTCATTTGGAGACAATGAGTTAGAAATAATCTATTTTAGTTTAGATGCAAGAAGATGTTTTTTTCTTTCATCTTCAGTCCACAAAGACTTAGGCTTAGGTTCAATAGCACCATTTATCAAAGTTTAAGGTGGATTATAACCTTCTTCTACAAGTTCCCACATATCATTGTCGGTTGTTTCAAAAAAATCTTTAATCTTTTGTTTCCAATAGCTATAATGATGTTTATTAAAGCTAAGTGGCTTATTCATAGGAGGACATTCTAGCAACAAAGTGAAGCTTGAATCCATTCTACCTAAGAAAGATAAAGAGTATCAAGAGCCAAAGTTCTTATACAATTTACGCGTCCCAAAAAATGGATCTTGCCTTTTTTACGTTTGCAAAAGATATACTCTTTATAACTGAGAGATTGGATTCTTGTTGCTGAAGGTCTTTCAAGAAGATTTCTATTGGAATATAACGAATGTATTGAAGTGACTAGAATTGTTATGAATTTAGTTTTTAATTATTTTAATTAATCAGAAACAAACCAACAAAATTGTATCAACAATATAGTAATGCACATAGATGAAAATTACAATTATGTAGTAATAGAAAATTTAGGAAAGATAAACCAAGAAAACATAAGGCTTTTAAAGTGGTTCAATTTCACTTGAAACCACAAATGAAATCTACATCCATTAGATCAATCCTCAACCAGATGATATCTTTTATTACAATTCACAAGATTTACACTGGGCTCCCATAAACCAGCTTACAACAAGATTTCATCGGGCTCTTGCCTAGCCTAGATATGTTAATAATACTCCTTTAACTTAATTGTAATTAACCTTACAGCTAATAGAAGATGCATGGGAAGATCAACCTCTTCCTTGTTTCTATAGTTCCTGATCAACCTCAAAAACTAGAAGAAAATTAACAAGATTTGATAGAAGAAAATAATACCAATCTTAAGATGAAAATCTCAAGAAATAAACTATGTAAACCTTAGGGAATTTGATCCAAGAAGCTAACCAATTGTTGATTTCAAAGGCTGAGCTAGATCAATTGAAGCACTAGAGTTCTCTGATTTTTGCACTTGGAAAGATAGAGAACAATATGAATTATGTTGTAGGATATGAATGTAAGAGGATATTTATAGTAGCTATAACCAAGATTTGAGAATAACTAATTTTTTGGTTCTTAAATCGATTCATGAATTAATTCTTGACAATCATAACTAACTTATAACTGACTAATCAATTCGTGAATTGATTCAAGATATGTAAAACTTGAAGACCTAACCGATTCATGAATCAATTACCCTCTTTGTAAAAAGATTTGTGAATCGATTGACTAATCGATTTAGAAAAATTTCAAATGTTTTGGTAAACACATTTTCAAAAACTTTTCTTTACAAATCGATTCAAGTACATTCCATATGATTTTGTTCATGTTCACAAAGTGAAAATTCATTTTTTGTGAAAGTTTAACTTGTGAGAATGCATTAGAAGGTATTGTTAGAAAACATTTGATCTAAACTAATTTTATTGATTTATTTCAGCCTGAAAAAATTATTTTAGAAAAATATTTGGATCAAAGACTAACTGGATTACATTTACAAAAGATCCTATGAACATCAATAAGTCCTAAGGCTAAGATGGATCTCTTGACATCTTCAATGCCACTTGATTTACTTTAAGTTTGTAAAGAGAACCAACACTCAAAGTATATGGTTAGATCATGGCATCAAATAAAATAGTGATAATATTGATATCATACATATCGAAAAAAATGTATGTGGCTAATAGGCTAAAATAGTGAAGTGGACTCACTGCAATGGAATAAAAGGCCTATTTTCTTCTAACTTCCACATTGGGAGACTAATGTGTTGTGTCACAATATTGATATCATGCATATTGAAAAAAATGTATGTGACAATCTCATCATACTTTTCTTATTGAAAGTGGGAGGACAAATGACCATCTTAATGCTTGGAAAGAACTTTAGGCAACGAGTATAAGAGATGATCTATGGCCTAATGATAGAGGAAAATACCAACTATGTCTATTTACAATGACAAAAAGCAAAGAAAGAAAGCATTCTTTGAATGTTTGAAGAATATGAAGATGCTTGATGGGTATTCAAGTGACATTGCTTGTTGTTGATCTAAAATAATGCAAAATATTTAGGTTGATAAGTCATGATTATCATATACTTATAGAGCAACTGCTACCTTTTGCAATACATAATGTGTTGCCAGATAAAGAGACTACAATATTGTTTGAGTTAAATTCATATTTTAAACAAATATGCAGTAAAGCTTTGAACCTTCCTAACCTTGACAAGGTTTAACTTCAAATTGTTCTTACACTTTGTCACTTGGAGGTCCCTTTGTCATTTTTCACCATTATGATTCACTTATGTGTTCATCTAGTTGATGCACTATAATTACGAGGCCTAGTGCACTACCAATGGATGTACACTATTGAAAGGTAATAATTCATTTTATTCATTTAATTTGAGATCTATAATTCACTTATGTTTTCTTTAATAATATCTTTCTTTGCATAGATATTTGGAACATATAAAGTCTTATGTATGCAATAATGCTCCACTAAAAAGTTTTATTGTTGAAGGGTACCTATCTGAAGAGTGTCTTACATTTTATTCAAGATATTTAGAAGGAATTGAAACAAGGTTCAATCATTTCGGATGCATTAATGATCATCCAAATGATATTGAACATGAAGAAGTGTCTAGTATTTTTGTTAAGATAGGTAGACCAATAGGTAGCGATTCTACTTTCATGATGATAGATTGAGAAGTTACAAACACATTGATATGCGTTATTCAATTGCAAAGAGGTCAATCCATTAATAGGGTAAGTATCTATTTATGATTAGTCAACCTTTCATTTTATGAAAGATTAATCACTTATATATGTTTTTTGGCCATTGCTTGTAGTGCATTTAGATAATATGTGAGGAGAAAAAATAAAGAGCCAAAAACATTCCTTTGTTGAGTTGCAAAAGATTGTTTGTAAAGATTTTAATGAGTGATTTTCTAGATTAGTGAGTTGTAGAAGATAATTAGTCTACAGTGTTTTTATTGTAAGGCATATTAAGAGTTTAATTTTCTTGCTTTAGGCTTTTGTGGATGACATGGTTTTTTCCATGTCAGATGATTTGAAGCACCTAGCACAAGGACCTCTTGGAAATGCTAGAAGGTTTTTGGCATTCATAATCAATGAAAAAAAAATTGAATGTCAGCTTGAGAACATGGATAAAACACTTGAATTTCTGGAGTTTTCATGACTTCTAGCACCCCATATGTTTCAAGTCGTCAAGATGTAAAGGGGAAAGATTTTGATCTTCTATATTATGGGAAATTGGTAGATATTATTGAGTTCAATTACAATAGAAAACTTGTGACCCTCTTTAAATGCAAGTCGGCTAACACCACTAATGATGGAGGGTTTAGAAAGGATACTTGGGGCTTTAATGTTGTAAGTTTTAATAGATTGATTCCCACTGGTGAATGGGAGAAGCATCAGCCTTTCATCTATGCATCTTAAGCTCAAACAGTTATTATGTAGAAGATTAAGTATCTCCGGAATGAAGTGTTATTGTTCATCTCAAGCCAAGAGACTTATATGGCATGAGTGATGTTATTGATGATGAAATATGTGAGCATGAACCATTTATAAAGCAAGAATTAAGCAACTTTTTTTGAGAATGATGGTAAGAATATTCAATTGGTAAAGGAAGAGAAAGATGATGATCCTTTAGAAGGTGCTAATTTAATTGCTGATATAGAGGAAGATGAGAATATGTCATAATATTGGCAAGGGAATAGCTAACCTTGTTCTTGTTTGTATGTAAATATTATTGTTATATTAATGTGAACATGCATTTGAAATAAGTATTTGCTTAACATGATTTTTTTTTATTCTAATATTTTTTAGACTCAATTTCTTAATTTCAATATTATTTTTAGTTTAATTTGCTTATTTTCAATATTATTAACATTTATCTTGTAGATATGCCTAAGTGAGCATTACACACTTGAACTACTATTGTTCAACATCGAACAATCTTCACTATTTATCCCCTGATTCAAGTTTGCTTCTAGCGAGAGCTCCTACTCACTTCTGCATCAACTTCAACCAAAAACTTGGTATTTTGTTGGAGTGTTGATGATAGCTCATTGGGTGTGCTAGTCCTACTACATTAGCTAGCAAAGCTACCCTCTAACTGAGGCATCTTTACACTATGGTTCATTGCTAATCAACTCCATCAACTACCATCATCCTCATGTTCAACTAAGTCTAACAATCACAATTATCCACCAAAGCCATCTTTAGAGGAAGGACTGAGTTTGTAACAAAGCTGAGAGAGGCACTCTTTATTGCTGCTATATTGCACTGTGCAAGCCGAACAATCTACTTAAGCTCCTTTGAGGTAGCATTGGATTGTTTGGAGACAATTTTTTTTTACAGCCTACAAATCACTCTTTAAAGGATTTCATACTTAAGCTTAGATTGGGTTGTTCTAGATTGGGCTTGCTATGAGTCATGACCCATTTGGAATTTAAGCTTTTCCCTAGCTAAGATCAACATTTGGGGTGAACTCCAACCGATGATGGCTTGAGGATTTGTAGACAACCTATTTAAGGAAGAAAGTTACTTAGTCACAAGTGAAATTCTGGGTAACAGAAATTAAGACCCTAGACCTGATTTAAGCTAAGGATTGACCATGCTTTTGGAAGGCAATAAACTTTAATGAAGAGGATCACGGTGAGTGGATCACTCACTCAAATTTGTTATATGAAAATTTAAGTTCAAAGGTATTTTAGAATAAACATTGTTGTGCCCTAACTTAATAAATTGAATTATAATAATTTAGTTTACTTCATGTATTCCATGAATTTCTTACAAATTAGAACTTGGAATTGTTAAAATTTTGAGGCAAGAGGACCACTTTATAATTGGAATTGGCAATCAAATGTCTTCTTCGACCCTTATGAGATGAATGGATAATCCTACTCTTTTGTGAATCCTTTTTTGCAAACAAAACAATTTTTGGTATCTAGAACATTAGCATTTCTAAGTAAGTTGAATATTGATGTTAGCTTAACTTGAAATTTTTACCATATGTTACATAGACATGAAATGATTTACCATAGCATATTTCTGCATTTTATAATTATTATTATGCATAGAATCAGTAATTTCATTTTACCATGATATTGAATTTTTAATATTCGTAAATTATATGCTATTTGAAATGATTGACAATATTTTTTGAACACTAATATCATGAACTGAACATAACTATATCTTATTTCTTGATATATCTGGTAGTATAATACTTTTCGATTAATTACTTGTTTTTGAAATCTTGAATCCATTGGAAACTCCTTAGAAAACCCTTAAGTGCCCTTGTGATTAGAATTATATTTGTTGGAGGAGTAAGGGGAGAATATCTGAATATCTAGTAGGAGCATATGGTGTATTATGACAATATCTGTTTGGTACAGTTACCTTTAGGAATTATCCTTTGGATTCCAATTACATTTCAAAATTTCAAAATTCTTTTGATTCTTGAATGTGTGTACATTTCAAAGGATTTTTAATGATTTTTTTTTTGTATTAATATATTAACGAATATTTCACATTATGTTACATTTTGCTTCAAATTTTAAATTGTTGATTACTTTATTTACTGACATAACTCTTCTGAAGAATTAAAGCATCTAAATTTATTTTAGATTATTTCCTTTAAACTGTTAAGTAGTATCTTCACAAATGCATGATTTTCTACTTAGATTTTGAAATGTGCATATGTATTGTCTGGTTGTTGCCTGGTAGGCTATAGACTTTTGCTGTCTGGGCTGTTGTAGTCTTGATTTTATTGTACAACCCTACTTTGTTGTATTAGTTTTGTGCCTGGAAGTCTAAAAAACAATGAAAACTCTATAGGATTTTTGGTAAAAATTAAATTGGAGTATTTGATTAATAAATCTATCTGGTAGTATTTCTTTGATAAAGTCATGTCATACTAGAAATGTTTTTTCCATTGTTAGGCTTATAGAGGGTTTTCTAACAGTGACTTTCTATGTTGGTCACGTGTTATAGATTCGGGTGTGATAGAATAACCACTACAATTGAGCATTTTATTTGTGGTGTTATGCTATAGCATAGCTTCAATGTATCACATGGTTAGTTTTATAATTTAATAGAATGAGAACAAAAAAAAAAGGCTTGTGCTGTGAAAAGCTTCATATCTTATTATTATACAGATATCCAAAATACAAATGAGATGAATGCTTGTTTGTACTAACCATTCTTATTAATCTCAATTCGATCAAGGAAGGAATAATTTTTAACAAAGGTTCATTTTGTTGATCAGTGGGCATGGTGTTCTTAGATTAATTTTACCAACAACATAATAAGGATAATCTAAAGTTTATACTTATACAATTTTTAGATGAAAGCTTTGATTCTAAAGTTATTTAGAGTCTAAATATATAGCAATAGATGTTGATTGAGATGATTACTATCATAGGTTCAAATATAATGATAAAGCCAACTAATAACTTTAATTTTAATTTATTTAAAATCAGTTTGTGTTTGTTAATAATAGTATAATAATTGGCCAACTCCGAATAAATGAAAAAAAAAACTAAATTGCATTGCGAAAACCTCACATAATGCGCAAATTTTTTTTTTAAATGAACCAAAATCAAACCATTAGCATGGGTTTGGCTTTGTTCAGTTTGAGGGCTTTTTGTTTTCTATTTAATAGAATGGAGAACCACAACTATAAATACTTGATTGCTTCTTTTAATGAGCTATTGTGTTGAGTACCTCCATTGGGAAAATGGAATGATGGGGGAGAAAGTGGCCCTCTAAGCACTACCCTAATTAAGAATAAGGTAATTAACTAATTAATACTGGTCAAATTACTTTTAATGAAATCATTGTTATTAAAGACACTTTGGATTCCAAGGACCACATTCATGTTGGGAGTCCCTCCATAATTGATGGGACACCACAATGAAGATCATCTAGATGATATCAAATGCATGGGAAATGAAAATTATAGGTTCCAAGGTCTTGGAATTTCACTATGAGTATTGAAACTGTCACAATCATCTTAGAAAAATAGAGATTGCTTTTTCAATGTTTCTTAAAAATATGAGAAACAATTAGTTTCCACTATCTCATTCTTGGATGAAGCCACATCCCTCCACTATATAGGGGGGATTTGTGAGGAGTAGAAGCAAGCAATCAAGTTCATCTCCAAGAGTGATAGAGTGAGAGTGAGTTCTGGTAATCCTCTAAAAGAGAGAGAGAAAAAGAGTCATTTTAGATTACCACCAAACTTGGTGAGAATTAAGTTCGATATTGAAAACCATCCTTGTTCGGTGAGATCAAAAGAAACTCTTGTATCAAAAGAATCATTGTAATCCTAATTCATAGTGGAGACCTTTTTTGGGTCATAAGATCCCGTGGTTTTTCCCATTCCCTTTGAGAGGGTTTTTCACGTTAAAATCTCAGTCTTATTTCTTCTTCACTTACTCTATTTATTTTCTTATTGCTCATCTTAATCACATAAAGAAGGGAAATTGGTTTTGATATTTCCCAACAGTGGTATTAGAGCATGGCTGGTTTATTGTGCTATCATCCGGTGTGATTCAAGATGGAAGGTCCTATCACTGATGATGGAGATATGTTCAAGCTGACTGCAGAAAATAAATCCTATTGGAAGCCGATGGTGGAGGACCACCTGTACTATAAAGATTTGCATGAGCTAATTACAAATGAGAAAACATCGGAGGAAAAGACAAACAAAGGATGGGAACTCTTAAACTGAAAAGCCATAGCTACGATTCAAAAGTATATTGATCAATGCTTGTTTAAGCATGTATCAACCTACACCAATGCATACAAATTATGGACAAAACTTGAGTTTATGGTTCAAAAGAAAACACCTCGAAACAAAGCCCATCTTGTGAGACGGTTGGTAAAGTTGGAGTATAAGGATGGTCAAAGCATGATAGAACACTTAAACTCTTTCAAAGGGCTCATAAATCAATTAATGAAGATTGAGATAAAGATCAATGATGAGTTGCAAGCCCTTCTACTCCTTAGTTCCCTACCAAAAAGTTGGGACACATTGTGCTGACACCAAAATTCGATCAACTAAGTTACTAGGTTTCGCTCCCCTAACTACACGTTGGAGAAAAATTGTAGAAAAATAACAAGGACCTTTTAGAAGGATTACTTAGAAGAGAAGAGAACACCAGGGATTTTACATGGTTTGACAAAAGCCAATGTTCGACCCCTACGTCCACTTTTTCTTAGTATTATTGATTCTTTGATTTTTTTTTTCTTATCCTTCTCTTATTATGCCTCCTTTATTTATAGTGAGGGGGGAGGTTACAAATGTAATTCTATCTAATCGGTAAAATGATCACTTTTGCCGCCTGTTGCATTTAATGCTGGCCGTCGGTGCAATTAATGTAGGACAAACCATTGTCAATTTTCTGGGGAGTTGATGTGTATTGTTTAGGACCTGAGCTATTAACTTTCTTCTCGTGTGTCAGGCGGCCGACTGGACTTGTGATTGACTTCTGGAAGCAGCAAGTTTGCGGACGCTGCTCTTTGTTCTCGCGGGCCTGCTTCTTGTAGTGATGGCTTCTCCCTTTCTCGTGTCACAACGACTTTCTCATGTCAGCGATTGAGGTATTCTTCAAATTCGAAACTCAAATTTCCCTGGTTCCTGTCTGGGCAGCTATGCTATCCTGGCGTTAATAACACCTACAACATAAGCCCCCCAACTCTCAATTGCTTTGTGTGATGAGAGTTATATTCTGATTGGTTTCTGGTAACTCTTAGGATTAACCCATGGAGTCTTCTGATAGGGTTTAGCTCTGTAAGAACCTTTTCACCTTAGGGAACTTGTCTTCTATTCTTTTTGGTAGATGTAAGAATATGCGAACGCGGACATCACTCTACACAAGAATTGTGTGCGGGGCTAGCGCATTACTTGAACGCAGCTATGCGCAAGAATTGTACACTTTTTAGCGTATTATTTGGACGCATAGTCATTATCGTGCCCTTGACATGCACAAGAATTGTGTACAGTTTGCACATTACTTGGACGCAACCGTCATTCTGTACAAGAATTGTGTGCGGGGCTAGCACATTACTTGTACGTAGCTATGCGCAAGAATTGTACGCTTTTTCACGTATTCCTTGGACGCATAGTGTTATCGTGCCCTTGACGTGTGCAAGAATTGTGTGCAGTTGGCACATTACTTTGACACGGCCATCATTCTACACAAGAATTGTGTGCGGGGCTAGCACATTACTTGTACACGGCTATGCGCAAGAATTGTACACTTTTTAGCGTATTACTTGGATGCATAGTCGTTATCGTGCCCTTGACGTGCACAAGAATTGTGTGCAATTGGCACATTACTTGGACACAGCCGTCAATTTGTGCAAGAATTATGTGTGAGGCTAGCACATTACTTGTACGTAACTATACGCAAGAATTGTATGCTTTTTAGCATATTACTTGGACGCATAGTCGTTATCATGCCCTTGACGTGTGCAAGAATTATGTGCAGTTGGTACATTACTTGGACGCAGCTGCCATTCTGCGCAAGAATTGTGAGCGGGGCTAGCACATTGCTTGTGCGTAGCTATGTGCAAGAATTGTATGCTTTTTAGCATATTACTTGGATGCATAGTCGTTATCATGCCCTTAACGTGCGCAAGAATTGTGTGCAGTTGGCACATTACTTGGACGCGGCCGTCATTCTGTGCAAGAATTATGTGCGGGGCTAGCACATTACTTGTACACAGCTAGGTGCAAGAATTGTACGCTTTTTAGCATATTACTTGGACGCATAGTCGTTATCGTGCCCTTGACGCGCACAAGAATTGTGTGCAGTTGGCACATTACTTGGACGCGGCCGTCATTTTGCACAAGAATTGTGTGTGGGGCTAGCACATTACTTGTACGCAGCTATGCGCAAGAATTGTACGCTTTTTAGCGTATTACTTGGATGCATAGTCGTTATTGAGCCCTTGACGTGCACAAGAATTATGTGCAGTTTGCAAAGTACTTGGACGCGATCGTCATTCTACGTAAGAATTGTGTGCAGGGCTAGCACATTACTTGTACACAGCTATGCGCAGGAATTGTACGCTTTTTAGCCTATTACTTAGACACATAGTCGTTATCGTGCCCTTGACGTGTGCAAGAATTGTGTGCAGTTGGCACTTACTTGGACACGGCCGTCATTCTGCACAAGAATTGTGTGCGGGGCAAGCATATTACTTGAACGCAGCTATGCACAAGAATTGTACGCTTTTAAGCGTATTACTTGGATGCATAGTCGTTATCGTACCCTTGACATGCGTAAAAATTGTGTGCAATTGTCATATTACTTGGACGTGGCTGTCATTCTGCATAAAATTGTGTGCGGGGCTAGCACATTACTTGTACGCAGCTATGCTCAAGAATTGTACACTTTTCAGCATATTACTTGGACGCATTGTCGTTATCGTGCCCTTGACGTGCACAAGAATTGTGAGCAGTGGGCACATTACTTGGACACGTCCGTCATTCCGTGCAAGAATTATGTGCGGGGCTAGCACATTACTTGTACGTAGCTATGCACAAGAATTGTATGCTTTTTGGCGTATTACTTGGATGCATAGTCATTATCGTGCCCTTGACGTGTGCAAGAATTGTGTGCAGTTGGTACATTACTTGGACGTGGCCGTCATTCTGCGCAAGAATTGTGTGTGGGGCTAGCACATTACTTGTACGTAGCTATGCACAAAAATTGTACGCTTTTTAGCATATTACTTGGATGCATAGTCATTATCGTGCCCTTGACATGCGCAAGAATTGTGTGCAGTTGGCATATTACTTGGACGCGGCCACCATTCTATGCAAGAATTATGTGCGGGGCTAGCACATTACTTGTTCGCAGCTATGCGCAAGAATTGTACGCTTTTTAGCATATTACTTGGACGCATAGTCGTTATCATGCCCTTGATGTGCGCAAGAATTGTGTGTAGTTAGCACATTACTTGGACGCGACCGTCATTTAGCGCAAGAATTGTGTGCGGGGCTAGCACGTTACTTGTACGCAGCTATGCGCAAGGATTGTACGCTTTTTACTGTATTACTTGGATGCATAGTCATTATCGAGCCCTTGACGTGCGTAAGAATTGTGTGCAGCTGGCAAATTACTTGAATGCAGTCATTATTCTATGCAAGAATTGTGTGCGGGGCTAGCACATTACTTGTACGCAGCTATGCGCAGGAATTGTACACTTTTTAGCGTATTACTTGAATGCATAGTCGTTATCGTGCCCTTGACATGTGCAAGAATTGTGTGCAGTTGGCACATTACTTGGACATGGCCGTCATTCCATGCAAGAATGGTGTGCGGGGTGAGCATATTACTTGAACGCAACTATGCACAAGAATTGTATGCTTTTTAGCGTATTACTTTGATGCATAGTCATTATCGTACCCTTGACGTGCGTAAGAATTATGTGCAGTTGGCATATTACTTGGATGTGGCTGTCATTCTGCATAAAATTGTGTACGGCGCTAGCACATTACTTGAACGCAGCTGTGTTGAAGAATTGTACGCTTTTTAGCGTATTACTTGGACGCATAGTCGTTATCGTGTCCTTGACGTGCGCAAGAATTGTGTGCAGTTGGCACATTACTTGGGCACCGCCGTCATTCTACGCAAGAATTGTGTGCGGGGCTTGCACATTACTTGTACGCAGCTATGCATAAGAATTGTACACTTTTTAGCGTATTACTTGGATGCATAGTCATTATCGTGCCCTTGACGTGCGCAAGAATTGTGTGCAGTTGGCACATTACTTGGACGCGGCCGTCATTCTGCGTAAGAATTGTGTGCAGGGCTAGCACATTACTTGTACACAGCTATGCGCAAGAATTGTACACTTTTTAGCATATTACTTGGACGCATAGTCGTTATCGCGCCCTTGACGTTCGCAAGAATTGTGTGCAGTTGGCACATTACTTGGACGTGGCCGTCATTCTGCGCAAGAATTGTGTGCGGGGCTAGCGCATTACTTGTATGCAGCTATGCGCAAGAATTGTATGCTTTTTAGCATATTACTTAGACGTATAGTCATTATCGTGCCCTTGACGTGCGCAAGAATTGTGTGCAGTTGGCACATTACTTGGACGCGG
>JANHAO010014967.1:0-15056 GCA_026873985.1 Saraca asoca
TTGTCATAAATTTCCAGCCACAATTGGATTTTAGCATCTAAAAATGAAACACAAATTAACTCAATTCATTTCCTCCATAAACAAAACTAAAATTTTTAGAATTATCATAATAAAAACACTTAAGAAAGAATTACAAAGATAAATAGAAACAAGAATTTATTTAAAAGAACTCACTCTAATACTTCAACAATTTAAGTCTAGAAACATTAAGATAACTCTATTTTCATAGAGTTATCAGGTTGCAAATAGAACTTGCATAATATATTGAACCTTGATTTCCCAATTTCTTCTCAGAAAATGTCAAACTCCAACAATAATTTGATAGCAAAATGAAGATCATAACCATTACCAGTGAGAATTCAAATTGCTATTAAAAAGTCAAATTCAAGGATGATTTTTACTATGTTAGCCTTCCACTCATCACCCAAAAAAAAAAGAAAAAAAAGAAAAGGAGCATTCTTAAAATCTGATTTCAGAAATTGAACGAATTTCAATACAGTGAAGATCATAACCATTACCGGTGAGAATTCAAATTGCTATTAAAGAGTCAGATTCAAGCTTAATTTTTATTATGTTAGCCTTCCACCCATCACAAAAAAAAAAAAAAAAGCGTTTTCAAAATCTGATTTAAAAAATTGAGCAAGTATCAATACAGTAGTACTGATAATACATGTCATAGATCACATCTTATAATAAATGTTAAAAAATTTACTCCGAACTTGAGGTATGTAAAATTAAAAAGAAAGAAAAAAAAGAAAGGATCAAAAACTGAAAAGAAAAATAATATTTATGATTCGGATATCAATCATAATATGCAAGTGAAGAGATAACTTCACTATAACTATAAAGTAAGAATATATATATATTTTTTAAAAAAACTTCTACGAAACCATATGCGCCTTTTACACCCAAATTTCATTCACAATGTTGTGAGAAGTGTGTAATAAGAGATGATAAAAACTTGAATCAAAGGGATGCTTCAAATGGCTTAAATACATCTCCATTTATAGAGCTTCTCCTCGATGTGACAAAAGACTAAATTAACTTCCAAGTGAAGTAGCTATTTTGTTTGATTTTAAACCAGCCATGAGAAAGAACCTCCCACCTTACCAATAAAAAGATTTGATTCATATGAAAAGTTGTCATGTCTTTCTCTAAATAAACTTTTTTGTTAGTGTAAAATATTTTCAACCTTGGCAGTGAACTCAAAATTAAAAAAAATGAAATCTTAGTTTTTTTTAATTATGAATAATAAATATTAAACGGTTTTTAATAACTGGATTTATTTTATAAAAATATTTTCAAATAAAATGAAGTATAACCAGTTGCTACACAAGTTTAATTGCCCCAGGTCAAAATGTTGAAAAAGGAAAACAATTTCTTTCAGGTTACCAAAAAAATATTGCATTTTTCATTATAGAAATCTGATTAATTTGACAAGCTCCTAAAGATGCAAAGCGGTCAGAGTCGAATCGAACACACCAGCTGTGTTTCTCTTCTTGTTTCATGTGGCGATCAATTCCCGCTCTCGAAGCGAAGAATATAGTGCTCATAGATTCCACATTCTCTCAAGCAATCTCTCCCTTTCCTTTCTTCTGTTTGCGATCAAATCCAACCGATTACGCAATTTCTGATACCTTCCATAGAAGGTAAATTCAATTTGTGTTTGGACAAAACTGGGTCCAACAGAATAAAGGGTTGGAAATTCTCTGAAAAAAAAAAAAAAGTTCGTGTTCTTATGGTATTTGATTGAATTTGAATTGAATGTAATTCTGTTCAGTTAGAAACTTAGTATACTGCTTTGGTGGAATTGGTTGCTTGTATGAAGGGCGCTGTTGTATGTATAAAGAGCAAACACACTCAAGATTTATGCTTTTGGAAATTAAATACATTGTGCCATCTTTGACTTCTGGAAATTAAGGCTCGGAAAATGCCACCTTTTTCTTTCGTGAGATGTACACGTGCAGTAAAAAGCAGACATTATAATCTTTTATTTGGAATCAAGATCATATGAAAAATTAAAAATAAGTCTTTCGTACTATGCTTATCACATTTGTTGTTCCAAAATTGTGTGGAATCTAGATAAACTCAGCTGCTTAGATTAGTGACTCATTATGTGTATTGAAATAGAAGAGAACAAGAATTTATAGATGACTATTTGATTCCAGTTGTGTCAGGTATTCAGTTGTGTTGTGTGAATGCATGTTCTTGTGCAGGTTGGTTAGTTCATTTGTGAATTGGCATCTGTGAAACTTGCAAGGTTGTGACCATGGATCTTGATGGAGGGAGTTCCTCAACAGTTGCCATCAGAGCCCAACCAGTTCCAGTGCATTCAAGGCGGCATAGTGGTGTGTTTTCCCTGTCTTCTTTGCTAGTTTTCGATTGTTTTGTGCTCTTTCAAGCTTTAACAACTCGGCTACCTTACTGGTTACTGTTGTGATAGGTGTGTTTGATGAAAAGAAACATGGTGAATCACACTATTAGCTTTTAATGAATAACTTGGGAAAATTGTTTACAGCAACTGATTTTTGTAAGGAACCTAATATAGTCTGAATCCAGATTCCTGTCCTCAGATCTTTGTGGTCTTCTCTCCATATCACTCTCCATATCATTTGTTGTGATGTTTCGAAAAGAAATGCATGATCTGCTTTTTGCATTAATAGCCTTCATAGCCAAAATAAATGAGAGTGGAAAAGCAAGAGAATATTATTGAATATTCTTTTATTGAGGGCAGGGCTTAAAATTGTTTTACTAAATAGTAACCGGTAGATGTCTCCTATTGTTGCCCAGAAATAGTCTACTTGCATGGCCTATTTGAAAATGGGAAGATTGGCAATTTAGCAGGCATCTGGGTGATGAGTATGTCTGGCATCCCCTGTCTTTACTTTATTTAAACAGATTTCACTATCTGTACTTCATTGGGTGTAATAAGGTCTAAGGATCTCATCCTGTTTCAATGTATTCTGGAACTACTATGTGTTGGAGGAATAATAAAGTTTAGTGTGGTATTTGGCACCTACATAGATTAGAATGTACGTTAGTCTTGTACAGTATTTTTTTTTTTTATATATATCTTTTTAAAGGCTTGCTGAGTAGTTTGATGGTTTATTGCACCTCAAAAGTTTGTTCTCTAGACAAGTCTTTTTTGGCATAAAGATCAACTCCATTTTTCCCTATCTCTTCTTTGTCCTGATAAAACTTGTTCTAAATGTCATTGTGGTTGTTTTGCAGCTTTTTATCAGTTTACACAACAGAATCTTCCAGCTTGTAAACCTGTACTTACACCGGCAACGGTTAGTTCTTTATCATTATCTAAATGTTTCTTTTTTGCATTATACTACAAATTTTGCTCCTGAACTTCAAATATTTTTTGTGCAGGTCATTGCTACATTTATGTTGATGGGTTTCATTTTCATTCCTATGGGGCTTGTTACTCTTGCTGCCTCGAATAGTGTATGCTCATTTCTGCTTGCTTGCTTTTAATGTTATGCTTGTGAATGGTTGCCCATTTTGTCTCCCAAGTTCCAAAGCCTCAAGCTTACTGCAATATTTATTTGACCTATGGATTTGTAGGTTGTTGAAATTGTCAACAGGTATGACATTGATTGTGTACCAGAAGAATTAAGGAACAACAAGGTTGCATATATCAAAGACGACTCAATCCCTAAAAATTGTTCTCGATTGCTAAAGGTGATTTCATTTTCCTTTTGCTAAAAGTTCAGTTGCGTAACTTACTTAGTGTTCAGTAGTTCTTTAGATCTCTCTGATCACGTGTATTTGAAAAATTGAAATAAGCCTAAGAGTAGGACTGGATGTTAAATTCTTGAGGAAAATTTGTGTATTTGTTTAAAGTGCTTGTGTGATATTTATTTAGATCCAATGCATTTTTCTTACTTTTAATATATTTATGAATAATCTAATAATCTTTCCATATGTGGGACGTTTGTTCCATAATATAATCTGGGTTTTACTGATTGTTTAATCCTTATAGTTTTAATGAATCTTAATTTATTTGACATGAAGTAAAAAGTTTTATAATTGGGTCATATATTGTTATAATAAGTTGTAACTGAGGTCTTAATGTTATGGTAGTTGATTTATGTTTTAAAATTTTATTGGCATGGGAAAGAAAAATACACAAAGCACTTGGCGGGTCTTTATTCCTGCAAATTAAAGTTTATTGATTAAATTCAGTTCAAGGAAATTTGCAGTTAGTGCTTTTGGCCGCTTTTGTAACTAATTTTCAGAGGAGATTATCTTGAATTGATATACGTATCAGGTTGCATATAACTTGTCTATAGATAACAAAGGTTTACTTTCTGAAATGTTTCAATTTTTTCTCCTGTTTTATATTTATTGTTAATTGGATCTTTAGTGAGATATATTGTAAATTTGTAATAATAGACAGCTTGGCAGAAGATCAGAACTTTTAGGTTGTTTAAAATGGTTTTATATTCCAAATTACAACCAAGATTTTGGTTTAGTCAAGGTAAGCTTTCTAAATTATGTGTTGATGTTTATCATATTGGATGTTTTTAGACATTTTTACTAGTAATTACTATGTTATAATGATTCAATACGAATCTTTATGAAAATATATTTGCTCTATTCTGCCACATTTACTGCTATTTTCTGTGTCAAGAAGGTGATAATAATCTCTTTATAAAGCCTAGGATCCAACTACATTGTTTATGAATTTGAAGGATCCACTAACAAAGTTTTTTATTAAAGGGACAAAATTAACGATTGGGTTAATGACCCAAAATGGCATGTACCATGGAGCATGGTGTAAGACGATTCTGGGTGGCACTGCACGTTTGATTTGGCACAGTCATGGCATGTGCCAACTGTGCTATCTTGTGCCATGCCCTGTGTGCCATATGCACTTTTTCTTTTAGACAAGCTGAAGGCTATTTAGACCCCCATAGCTGCCATGGAGATTTTCAAATTGTGGTCTGGTTTTATGTTTGATTCTTTCGTGCTTAAGTGATGATACTGAAGAGGAGGACTTTTAGAGATTGGCTAATGATGTTCTCTGTTATGATACTGCCCTTGGAGAAAGAAATTGAAGAATGTACCATTAGATCTCTTTATATGATGCTTAGACTTCTAAACACATTGAACGTCATCTCATGATCTTACTTTGAATGTTTGATGTTGTGTTTTATGCTTGGTTGATTAACATTTTCCATGGTAGAGATGACTCATGACTTAGATTTAAGTGCGACTTAAGTTTTTCTTCTATATCAGTTATTTTGTTTGTTATCTAATGGGATAAGGTCTGTGTGGTGGTGGTTGTTGTGTATCAGATTATATTAGATATTAGCTGCAATTTAGTATGTTGATGCTCCATGCCTGCAACCCTTGTGGGCATAGTGTGCTGTCTGTTGAATAGAAGCTGCTAAAGTGTCTAGAAGAGGCTTTTGTTTAGTGTATGCATTAAGGGTGATAGTTATCTTTTCCAGTCAAGCATGATGTTATGAATAGCTGCAAACATATAGACACATTCTAAGGAATCCTATTATAAGTTGATGTGTCATGTAGGACTGACATTGCAGTAACCCAATACCTTACAATCTGGAGTAGGAGATATAGTGATGCTGTACATTCAGTGTTTTTTTAGTTATTATCATATCAAGACAGATCATTTTATGATGAAATTTTGGAGGGGAAAATCAGATCGTGTATGAATGGTAATTGCGTTGTTTAAGTGGCATCTACTTGTACAGTATCCTCTAGGAATAAGGTGATGTTCAATCCTGAGCTCCTATGGTTTTTATTTAAAAGAAAAAGAATTTTGGTCCTATGGATGGGGTAACTTTGGAGGGAAGAAAAGGAAGAGAATGGGAATAGGTGGAATGAAAATAAGAGGAATATAATTTTAACACCCTTGTTTGAATGGGATGAAAGTGAGAGGAAGATGAGGACAGAGTTATTCCTTGCTTTATAAGTAAGTTAAATGAAAAAGCAATTCATCTCTTGAAATAGCTATTCCACATTATAGCCACTCTGCCGTTCTTCCCTTTTCCTTCCTACATTTTGTAAAAGCACGAATTGTGTATCTGGTAATAAAGTTTTGGCCTTATTATCTTTTGCTTGCACTCTTTATTTTCTTGTTGACCAAAAAGCATATGAAACTCTCCTCCCAATTTCTTGTTTATCAATTTTTCCATTTCATTGTCCCTTATACAGATAGTGTAAGCATGTTCTGCAGCTTTTAAGTGTATCTCCCTTCCCCCGAGGTGCTTCAGAAAAAATGACTGGAAAAGGAATAATGCACATATAGCCATATAGGTGGTGGCCTAAATATAGTTAATGCTATGAAGCATAAATTTGAAGCATTTATTGGGACTTTCTTGCATGGATTTGTCTGATGTCAAGATGGAGTTGCTTGCAGATTCAGTCCATAACGATAAGTAATATACTGCTTACTTGAATCTTTTCAGGTCTACTTTCAAACTTTAGGGCATGCAGTTTCCATATTTTTAGTCAGATATTATGGTATTTCTTTGGACGTCTGAGAGCCTTTAAGATCTTCTCAATTTTTCTTCTTCTTCCTTTTTTTTTTTTTTTTTGGCATTTAATATGAAAGCATGGTGGCATGATGGGGAATAGTTGACAAGACAGTTAATAATCACCTTTAGTGTTTTCCATGAGAAGAGTGCCCTGCAGAGAATAAAAACAGCTGAATTTTAAGCAACTTTACCTCAAATTATCCATGATTCTACATTTCTCTTGCTGCAAGATTGCAATCTAATCATTTATTAGAATTCTATGATGCCTCAAAGCATTTTGGATTATGGCACCTGTATTGAAAGAGCAACAAGGCGCAAGATCACGCAGTTTGGACCATCAAAGCTTGAGTTTTTATTCTTAAAGTAGTCATGAAATGTCTCTAAATTAATGTGTCGATATTTTAAGTTGCAGAAACTGATATTGCTAGACTTCAAATTGGTGTAAAAAATAGATTTGACTGTGGTATTTTCTGTGGTGTAGTTGCAAAATTAGGATAAGAAGACATTGTGAATATTGGAAAGAGAATAAAAGAAAAAAAGGAACAGATTCGCTACTTATCAAATGTGCAGAAGGAGCATTGCTGCAACAGTTCTTTTCAGAGTGGTTAAGACTTTGATACTTGCAAGAGTGATGATGGAATTAGCTCGTCTGTTTTCTACAGTCTACATGTTGCATTTTGGTGTCATTGCTTGTTAGGTTAAAAACTTCTAACCTTCTTGTGAAGAGGAAGGGAGGTATACCGACATTGTAATTATGGTTTGTGGAAAACTAAATTTCTCTTTTTCATTATTGATGGCTTCTAATTCTGACATGCTCAAAATATTATTTTACTGTATATTTGCTGTCATACTTTTCCTGTTACATCACTTTCAGAAAATTCTCCAGTTCTTGCTTTTCCCTGCCTCAAGTTAATCATAATGTGGAATTTTGGTTTGGGTGCTGAACTCTGATAACTTGGGTAAAACAACTAATAGAGTTCATGCTGCTTACCATCTGTAATTCTTTTACAACTTGGTTGTAGGTACACAAACCAATGAAAGCACCAATTTATATCTATTATCAGCTTGATAACTATTACCAAAACCATCGAAGGTGAGGGTTTTTTTTTCTTCTTCCTCAAACAGTGATGATGATTTTAATTTTTGACATTGTCTTTTGTTTTGTTTCTTTCAAATTATTTGCCTCTCATTATTGTTTGGTTCTTAGCTCCGAGATACATGTATTCTGAATATCATTGCCTGTTTCCTCATATTTGAAAATTTTACTATGTCAGCACTTTGTGTATGTTCCATGGAGTTAAGCAAGATATCAGCCCCATTATTCAACAATTTTGTCTTCAGTTGTCATTTTACTTGCTGGCTGCTTTCTCCATTATATCATTGTTGCTTTTTGAAAGGCTCTGACTGGACTGCTAGACACTAAATTTCTTTGGAAGTTTTATTGTTGAAAACAAGTAGATATAGTTAACTGTCTAATGAAGTTGATTACCTACCAATTTATCAGCTTAGTGCTCCATTCAGGTAGGAAAATTACAAAGCTAGTAAGTGGGAGCTGGATTAAAGAATTGAGCTATCATTGGTGTTATCAGATGGCTATGCGTGTTGTATTGGTCTTTATGCGTTTTCTCAATCTAGTATTAGTACTCTCTCTTTCTTGTGGTTGAAATCTAATCTCTGGCCTTATTCTCTTAAAATAATCTTAGATCCCTTCTCCCTTCCTTCGGAAAAGATATGTTTCCCCATTCCTGTTTTGTTGCAGCCCCTGCCTCTACCACATTATGACCCTGTGGACTCTAAATGTGATACTTACAGGTTTAAGTCTATACTTTGACATTTTAGGTCAAGTTATTGAACTTTCAGTTCTGGATTTTCTTTCTCAAGTTTGAAATTCTTTAATTGCTATCTGTTATTGTTCACCGAAGATTTTGAGTTGTATTATGAAAAAGCACATAGTGCCTATTGTTACATTATGGAAAATTGTTGCTGCCCACAATGCTGGTTCTTTTTGAATGATACCATGTGCTGTACCTGAAGGCTTTTCAGATTCCAAATCTGAGATAATCAAATAAAGTACAATATTTTTCTGCTGCATTCCCACGAAAAAACTTATAATGAATGTTCAAGGATTTTACTGCAATTTTATTTCCCCACTGAAATCCTTGAAATTTGTTCAGGTATGTTAAAAGTAGAAGTGATCAGCAGCTCTTACATGGAATTGGGTACAATGACACTAGTCCTTGTCAGCCTGTGGAATCATCTGATGGTCTACCAATTGTCCCTTGTGGGTTGATAGCATGGAGTTTGTTCAACGATACATATCGATTTAGCCGTGGATCATTAGAGTTGAATGTCAATAGAAGGAACATTGCATGGAAGAGTGACCGTGATCATAAATTTGGGAAGCATGTTTACCCATTTAATTTTCAGAATGGGACCTTGATTGGTGGTGGGAAGCTGGGTCCAAGTATTCCTGTGAGTACCGACCCTTTCTGAAAATATATGGTTCTTTTTTCCTTCCATTCCTTTCTTCTTGGTTATAATTTGCAACTTATTTAGCAATCTCAGTTGCAACGACTTGGCTGTATATTCATCTATCTGGCAGAATTCCTTGATATGAAGTTATGGGAATTTGCCAAGAATATAGGAGTGATGACAGTAGATATTATCATTGTCATGCATTGTGACATTGATATTTTCATTCTCTTGCTTAATTTAGTTGCATTATTGTAGGATTTATGCATAAGTAAGATTAGTAGCATACAAGTTAATTGCTTGTCTTTCTGGACTCTGCTAGAATTGAAAATTTGTTTAAATGTCTCACAGGCAGAAAATATCACGGGATGAAACACATATATCTTTACAATTAAGACTATTCTTTCCTCTGTAAAATTGTCTTTGTTCTGATTCTGAGCCCTCTATATTGTTGTCTCATTCCCTCCTGTTTTGGCTTGTGTGACACTCATCTTTCAGCTCAGTGATCAAGAAGATCTAATAGTATGGATGCGCGCTGCTGCTCTCCCTAGCTTCCGGAAGTTGTATGGTAGAATTGAAGAGGATTTGGATGCTGACGATGTGATAGTAGTCAACCTAACGAATAATTATAACACATACAGTTTTGCTGGAAAAAAGAAGCTTATTCTGTCAACATCAAGCTGGCTTGGAGGAAAGAATGACTTCCTTGGAGTTGCCAATATTTTTGTTGGATCTTTTTGTGTATTGATTTCCATCATCTTCTTGTTGCTTCATGTGAAAAATCCTAGGTAACAATAGTACATAGAAATCTTGTTTTTCTTACATTCTTTCCACATAATTGCCAAAAAGGCTTTCAGTTATTTTTGCTATCCATACTGAGATATCCTACGAAGTTGTGCACCCAAGTTCACTTTATGAGGCAGGATACTAGAAGATGCTGTGCACTTCTTTTTTCTTCAAAAAATGTTTTTTATTCAATTATTCAGTCTCTATTGTACTTCAAATATAACATATTGTTAGACTTTCTGTATTTTTCTTTTATTATGTTAATGCTTGTTGATGTAATTATACATCAAACTGTAGATAATAGTCATGAAATTTTTGTAATAAAAAATGTAAAATGTCTTCGAATATGCTTGAACTCACCAAAATTGCCCATCATAGATAAGCTCTGACACTGGATGTATTTGGTGCAATTTTCTGTTTGCAGACCTTATGGAGACACAAGTTATCTATCTTGGAACAAGAAAAGCATTGCAAGTTGACAAGGTACATTGCTCATAATCTCTTCTGTGAGACTACATTAAATTTCTGCATTCTTGTTACAAAAGCTATTTTATCTGATCATAAATGTAATGCAAACTAAACTATTTCTGTGAGTTTTAATATATAGGAAATGAAAAACTTTGTGGTCATCTATATATTCTGTATAAGGTTACAGCTTAGAGTTGATAAAACATTAGATTGAACCATAGATGCATATCAATGTCTTATGAACATTATCAACTGGTAGTTGGAAATAATGGACAATGACATTATAAGTAATTATATGCCAATTTGACTAACAAATTGATAGTTTCATTTATTAGTAGAACATTAAGGGTGGTCATTTTTTTCCCTTTATTTTCCTCATTGATTTGGTTCATTTTAGATTTTATAATAATGTAGTGCTTATAATTTATAAAGTTTTACAGATATCACTCCGAACCTTGGAAGAGGTCAAATAGGCGAGTATCTTTATGATATAGAATGTTTACATACCAGAAATGTCAAGAGGGTCTCCCCAGTTTTCATCAATTTGTTTCATTCGAAGTTGTGGTCTATCTTGAGGAAGTCGGCCGGCTGCAATTTACTTGATGGGGGAGCCACAATATGGAGAGAAATGCTATGTACATAACTTAAATGACTTGTAAAGCACGTTAGCTTGTGTATCTTCAAAAGTAGTTTAAATGTATGAACGTTAAAACTTGTCACCAGGATTCTTGAAAAAAACCAACTAGTATAATATGGCACATGAGTTACATGTACTCATTTTTCCCTTCAGGCATAAATCGCATTTCACTTATGGCTGGGAAGATATGAAAGATTCTATGAAAGAACTAATATGTGCAAATTAGTTATTATTGTTTATTGGTTGTTAATGGACTCCTGCGAAAAGCTTAATGGTACCTTTGTGCTGCTACAATTTGAGTTGTAAACCAATTAGGGGATAAACACGTCAAATTGATTAGGGAAATTCTTAATATTCAAGTCTTAACATAATTTTAAACTGGTAATTTTTATTGGGAAAATTATTTGAACTGATATTGTCATGTTAGAAAATTTGCAACTTACATGGCCCGCCGAAAGAATGACAACATCCTTCAATCCAGATGTTAGCATTATGTGATTTATAAACCTTTTTCACAATGATTGCTTAGATTAGAGTTCCATTAGAGTTATGTGTGTTAATTAAAATTTTCAATCTTCAATTTGACAAAATTTATTATTGCAGATCAGATTTGGTTTAATTTATATATTAAAAAAAGAAAACAGAATATCATATTTAAGAAGAAGTAAATGTGAATAAATTATATATGAAAATCAAAATTATAATTAGATCTTAATTTTATTATATGGAAAACATAGTAATTTTTGGCTTACTTATTAAGAAAAAATATTTGCTGAGAAAAAAAAATTAATATGTGAAAATTGACTCACAAATTCTTAAGTTTGGAACGACTGTAACTAACCCTTTGCGATTATATAAGAGTTATTTATAATTCAAATGTTGAATTAAAGTTTACAAAAGTTAAAACAAGAAAGCGTTATTATTAATGATTCCAAGGAATTATTGCAAATTATCAATTGTAAATGCGTTTTCAATTAGGTAATGGGATGCGAGGTTTCTTAACCCTTCAAATTATTTGACAAATTATTATTATTATTATTAAACTGTTTTTTTTAATATATTTTATGCTTGAAAAATTAAACTTTATGATAGATTTCTAAAACTTTATCACCTACAAAATTCAATACCAGTAGATTTTTAACCAAAAATAATTTATTTATCATATCATTAAGAACATCTGTCGACAGTCTTTCCTTTCCAACACAAAGGAAACAGCCACATGAAGAGGAGCATCACAAAAATAAAATATAACATCTATTGACCAACTTATCAATTAATCAAAACTATTTACCCATTGTTATCACATAACAAGAAGATAATATTATATCTAAAGTCAAAATATGAAAGAAATACCTGAAAACAGAAGGCACTACCATGTTAAAATAGATGAATGGGGAGAATTAGAATCATTATTATGATCATTTAAATATTGAAAAAAAGTTTTTATAACTAATGTAAAATGATCATTCGATCACGATCATATATGAGACATGCATCTAATCATTTATGTGTTATATTTGATTGATTTGATAAATTGAAATTAGTTATTTTAAATCCAACCTATCAACAATTAAATGATCAAATTATTCCTATCAAAATATTTAATGCAGACTAAAAGATTATGTGACGAGTTATCAAATGATCGCGTGATCTTATATCATTGAGTAATAGCCACCATTGATCCCTATAAATGGCCTAAGGCTTTATATTTACTCTAAATTGATAACTTACTTTATACTAAAATATTGTCTAACTTGAGTATCGAATAGACTCCACAGGACTTTAGGCCGCCGTCTGCTGGTGATGATCGCTAACTTGACAAATGCATATCTTTTTGTGGTGTCATAGAGCGTAACATAAGGCCATCAGCTTCTGCCAACTTTCCGTCTAACACCAGTCTCTTGCTCACTTTTTCACACACCTTAAGGTCAGGAATCAAATTACGGCTAAACATTCGACAAGTTACCTTATATGCTGACAGAGCAATCCCTTTATTAATATAACTTTCCACAAGAACATGGCATGTTTTAGCATCAATTTCTGATGCGGTTCTCAACACCTCTCATAAGAGTTTAACAGCCTCCCTAAGGTTTCCAAAATTACAAAGTTTCTCAATAACATCACTGTATGCAGTTCTAAACATCTTTCTAGCAAGCATTTTTTCCAATAAATTTAACAAATCTTCAACTCTGGCCCATTAACAGTACCACTGAATGACTGCCCTGTACGTTACAGGAGTAGGATCCAAACCTTTCTTGAGCATCTTCATCATTAGTTCAGTAGCCTCTTCCATCTACCATTCTTCCCAATGCAGCAATTAGTTGTATATGTGAAAACATCAGGATGTTTGTTGCTTAAATACATGTCATCAAGCATAGATAGAGCAGCTTCTAAGTCACCAATCTGACAGAACCCATGGATTACAGTAGTAAAGTGGAAAACATTAATAGCACAGCCTTATTGAGGCATCCCTCCATAAATTTTTTAGCCTCGACAATTTTCTGCTCCTGGCAGATAGACGTGATTAGCAAGTTAATTTCGATTAGAGTTGGAAAAATACCCTTTTGTAACCATTTAGTTTACTATTTCACAGGTCTCAGACAATCTCCCCTCTTGGCAAAGTCCACGCATGACCATAGAAATAATAATTTGAATTGCTTTCTTCGGGTTCTTAATATCTTCCCTTGTGCCCATATTTATTTCCTGAGCTCAACCGTGACTTTAGTTTCCATATCTCTACAGATTTGGAAGCACTAAAAGGATCCATGGTGCTTTGAGATAACAAATTCAACGTTGAACCGTGTAGTTCATTTTAAGGTTATCTGTTGTATAATGCCTGCTGCCAGGACAGAGCCAGGATTGACACAATGGAAGGGCCAAAAATAGAACTATAATAATAAATTAAAATTACATTATTAAATAAATACTTTTAATAACGAAATATTACAAAGAGAAAGTAAGATAAACGCAACATATAGCAAGTAAAAGAATGAGTGTAACAAGCCTACAAACATCTCTGACCTAAGGGTGTCTGAATTCACTTTGATCAATTTCAACTCTTCCAAAATCTTCTGTGCTATTGATTTCCATGAAAGGAACTGAAAACCTCAAGACCATCATCATCACTACCATGCTCTCCTTCATTTCTTCTTCATCGTTGTAATCTTGATAATGCTTATGATCATGTAACTCATTTTTTTCGATATAACCAAAACCGAAGTTCTGACAAAAATCACCACCGTCATCAGAACTTCTTGAGTATCGTAGTTTCCCAAGAACCCCAGAATCCAACTTTTTTACAGTGTCATACCCATCATTTATATCTTTGATGCTACATTTCCGCTCAAGTGGGGAGCCACAATGAATGGTTAAATAAGAACTAGAACCACAATTTCTTAAGGCAATGATGATGAACATACACATGGTCTAATATAGGACAAAGGGTGTGCGTATAAACAACCCAATCTTCTATAAGCTAAACCCTTTGTCTTCAACTTTAACTTTAGCGCCATTAGTACAGCCACGCAGGAATGACACTAAAAGAAACTGGCCCAGTTGAACTAGCACAGCAATAGCACATTTGAACAGAGAAATTCAAAACCTTACTTTCTTACAGCAACAGTTTCATTTATCCTCTGGTTTGCTGTTACAGAGTTGCAATGTGTCGGAGATAAAGAAACAATGGAACACAAATAATAAAATGTTCTATTACTAAAGTAAGCTAAATGGATATAAATTGACCCGATGTACAATCGAGACGACAATTGGAATTTAAAAGTTAAATACTAAAAACAATAATTAAAGATAAGCAAATATAGAAACCTAATAAACAAAATTAACTAGTTAGTAAACATATTTAATTAGGAGGCTAACTCTTGTATTTGATTAGGAGACTAACTTCTATGTTTGAGTAGGGGATTAACTCTATATTTGACTAGGAAACTAACTTTTGTATTTCAGTAGGACACTAAGGGGCTGTTTGAGAAGCTATGAGCCTGTTTGGAAGTGTTTTCAGGTATTTTTATTTTATTGTTTTTGAAAACAGTTTTTTAAAAATAATTTTTAGAAATTATTTTTTTTAAAATAAAAAAACAAAAAATTTGTTTGAATGTAAATTTTGAAAACAAGTGTTTTCTTTATTTTTGAAGATGAAAAAAATGTATTTAATATTATTTACA
>JANHAO010014968.1:0-15043 GCA_026873985.1 Saraca asoca
TTCATGATCAACTTGGGTTCTTCACATGGCTCCTTCCTTAGCTTCTTCTTGATCCAAATGTGCTCCAAGCTTTTACTTTCACCCATCTTTCCAAGTCTTTTTACTCACCTACAAAGAAAAAATAAAAGACACAACAGTACCGAAGAACAAAGACACAAAACTAAAACAAAAGGATAAGAAAATCACAAATTACTAACAAATCAAGAGGTATTGCTCATCATAATAATGTGTATTTTGCTCGTTTATCAATTCTCACAAGCCTAAATGATGGAAAAGAAAATTTATAAATCCATTTCAAAACCAATTTAATCCATTTTAAGCTTAATAAAAACAATCCAAAACCTCAATTTCAAGCTAAATAAATATGATAAATCATTTAGTAAAATGTTAGAATGTTTTTAGTATAATTTTTCAAAAAGTTTTTAATTAAAACAAGAGGCAAACCTTCTAAAATAAATTTCCAAATTTGAGCTAACTTTAATAAGTCTAAGCCTTTACAAAATATTATAAGCAAGGCATATTCTATATCTTCAACCAGAAATCCAAGGCCATTCACAAAAGATCCATTGAAAATTAAACCAAATCAACTCAACCAAAATCATTTGTTGTCATCAAAATACAAATTTACTCAATCTAAAAAACAAATAGGGGCTAAGGATAATAACCTCCCCCTTTATTATGATAACAAAGAATTTTGGGGTTAGAATGGGATCAAATATACATTTAGAGCCTATAACATATTTCAACAAGAAGATCAATTAAAACTCCCCCTCAAGATAATAAACCTCCCGTTATAGGCATGTGGCACTCAAATCCCAAAATACATATAATACTCCCTATTTTGGCATATCCAAAAAAAAAGGGCAAAAGATAAAGCCAATAAACAAAAACATGAATAACATTGAAAATGATAAAAAAAAATCAATAAATAGCTAGAAAATATCCAACAAATAGATTTGTAATTCATTAGAAACTAAAAATAGGATTAAAAAGGGAAAGGGGCTAAGGGAATAATAATCTAATAAAGCTAAAACCTAAAAACATATAGGGCAACTGCATCTTGAATTTCATTCAACTATCCCTTCATGGTGTTCAGTTGACTATAAAGGTCCTGGATCTCTAGATTATATTTGTTTTAATAGAGTCAAGCCTTTCGTTGATTTTCTAGTGAGATTGTTTTATGGACCCAAAGAATTGAGTTTATTGAAGCTGAAGTTGCCTTAGAAGAGTTAAAGTTTTATTTTAGAAGTTCATAGATCTTGAATAAAAAATAAAGCTAGAACCTAAAGCACCAGACCTTTTATATGCTAATCCATCTTGCTTCATTCACCTCCTATTTAGAAATTTGAGTTGCATCTAATGAAAGATCTTTTCATTCATTTTGGTGGAGTTGTCCACATTTTCAACTTCCTTTTCTAATTACAAAGGAATTCAAAAATGCAAAAACACCTTGGTGGGAATTATCCTATAGGGCAGGAAGCTTTAATTAGGCTTTGTGAAGAAGGTGCCCAAGTACGAAAGAATAAAGTATGGGACGTTGATTTCTCAACCTTTCTTCGTGGTCCATATAAAAAAAATCTTATCTTCAACAATATTGGTGAAGTTGATGTGGAGAGGAAGAATTATCTTCACAATTGTTTAGTGAAACTCCACTATTAATTTAGTGATCATGAGTTTTTTTGGTAGTAACAATAGGAGCAGTATTAAGGAAAAAGCATCTTGATAGCATATTCTTTTGAGTATTCTACCACATCTTTGCCTATAATGATACTTGACCTTTTTTCCATATCAACTAAATTACACAGGGTCTCGACATCCAAAATTTATAGCCTCCTCATAAAAGATGTAGATAGCTTTCCATTGGCTATGCCTATGTTAGCATAAAACATTCTAACTAGCCTAGGGTAACATGGAGTACTATAACATACAAAGTTTAGCAACTTACATATCTCCAGCAAATCATCTAATTCAAGATGGCTTTCCTTAATAAATCTCTTATCTCAACATTTTATAGGAGAGATAACTTTTTCTTCATATTTTGCATACCTTTCATAATATTCTATATTAGGGAAGAATTTTTGGCTCCTAAATTGTGAGATTAGTATGATAAGCTCTCTTGTCACTAACTACCTTTGCTCTCTTCTTCGAACTAGTGGCTAAATTATTAGTCATGATGAAATGGTGAAAAAAAAACTAAAAAGAAGATGATTTGGGAAAATGTGGGGGGTTTTAGCAATTTGGAGAAATTGAAGGTTTTAATTAGTTAGATTTGAGAGAAAAGGGTAGGAAAGTGTTTTGGTGAAGAGATATTTAAGTTTAATCAATGAAATTTGATGAAAATTTAGTGAAAATATAGTATGGTTCGAGAAAGTATGGCTAGGGTTTGAGAGGAAAGTGAAAAACTAGTGTGAAAAATGCATACAAGCTTTATATATCTTGCTTTCGATTAAATTTATGAGCTTAGGAATGTTTGAATGGTTTAAATCACGAGCACGATTGCAAAAAGCATGGCTGAATAATGTCAACATTGATTTGTATCACGATGAGAATTGTAAAGTTAGAGTTGACTGATCGAATTGGATCACAATCATAATCACGTACCCAGCTGAGCAACTTGAAAGTATGCAAAATTTGCTAATTTGAATTACAAAAAGAATTGAAAATCCCTATTCGAATTGCAAGACATCAAAATTCACCAAAACTCTAGATTTTCAACATTTCCCTAGAAATAGAACATGCACATGGATCTTTGAACCATAGAGTTGATTGAACAACATGAAGATTCGACAAAGAAAAATAAGGAACCTATAAAAATATTTGGAGGACTCTCAGATGCTTAAATTAGTATTTGATTTAAGCAAATTAATAAAAGAATTTAAATCAAAATTGAGAATTTGATTGAAGCTACTTAAGAACCAAAACAAATAAAAAGAATTAAATCAAGTAAGTTCATTTTCCAAAGGGTTCAACATGCCCAATTCTCTTTTAATAAATGCAAATCAATATTCATCACGAGGTTTTGTAAAAATGCCAGTAAGTTGAAAATTGGTTTCAACAAATTAAAGGGAAATGTCTCCCCTTTGAAAACATGATTTCTAATGAAATAATGCCTTCTCTCAATATTTTTTATTCTTGAGTGCATAATAGGATTTTAGGTGAGGTTAATGACACTAGTATTATTGCACTTAATCAAAATTTCCTTAAAATTCAAATCACAATTTGATCATTGTTGTCTCATTCAAAGGATTGAAGCACAATAACTGCTAATAGCTATATATTTCACTCCAGTAATGGATAGAACTACATTATTTTACTTTTTAATGTGTCATGAGACTAGAAAGTGGCCAAGATTTTGACATGCCCTACTAGTGCTCTTTTGGTTCATTATACTTCCAGTGAAGTTGGCACCGAAATAACCTACCAAACAGTGAAAGTTTGCTTTAGGATACCACAAACCCATGTGAGGTGTGCCTACAAGGTATCTAAGGATTCTTTTAATATCAATCAATTATGATTCCTTAGGATTAGATTAGAACCTTGCACACATGCACACATTAAACATAATATTGGGTCTACTTGTATTAATATAAAGCAAACTATTTATCATACCTTTATGTATAGTGACATTAACTTTCATTAAGATCAAGTTTTACGGAGGGATTCACAAGAGTACTAAAAAATTTAGAAGATACCATGTCAAATTTTTTCAATAACTCATTTGTGTATCTAGTTTGGCTAATGAATATTCCATCCTTTGATTGCTTTATTTGAAGACCAAGGAAATAGTTGAGCTCGCCCATCATTGACATCTCAAATTTACCATGCATAATCTGAGCAAATTTTTTACACAAGGTTTCACTAGTAACACCAAAAATAATGTCATCAACATATATTTGCATAAGAGGATATCATTTCTTCTATGTTTTATAAATAATGTGATGTCAACTTTACCTCTTGAAAAGTCATTTTCTAAGAAAAATTTGCTTAGGCACTCATACCAAACTTTAGGAGCTTGTTTGATACCATAAAGAGCCTTTTTAAGCTTATATACATGGTTTGGATAGAGGTGATTTTCAAAACCAGAGGTTGTTTAACATAAATCTCTTCTATGATCAAACCATTTAAGAAGGCACTTTTAACATCCATTTAATAAAGTTTGAAACATTTAATGCAAGCATATGCTAATAACATCCTAATAGCCTTAGATTTTGCTATCGGTGCATAAGTTTCATTAAAATCAATGTCTTCCTCTTGGTTATAACCTTTAGCAAACAATCAGGCTTTGTTTCTTAATATAATGCCATTTTTATCAAGTTTGTTCCTAAAAATCCATTTAATTCCTACAATAGTGAGATCATTTGGTCTTAGCATAAGATCCTAAACTTGGTTTCTTTCAAATTGATTTAACTCATCTTGCATTGCCAATAATCAATGTTCATCATTTATAGCATTATTAATAGATTTAGGTTCAAATAGAGATAGGAAAATTGAAAGATTTTGAATGTTCAATAATGTATCATCTCAGTAAGGCAAAGGTGGTAACAGATGCATTAAGTCATAAATCAACAAGTAATTTGGCTTGTCTTCTTTCCAAAGAAGAAAAATTAATGTGCTTTTATCGAGAATTTGAAAAGCTTGGCGTACAACTAAAAGTTCCAAATCAAACCGTAATTTTAGCTCACATGATGATACAATTGGTGATGGTTGGTTGTGTTAAAGAAGCTCAGAAACAAAATCCACAATATGTAACTCTTAGATAGAGGGTGGAGGTGGAATTGAACTCTAAATTTGTAGTTAATGAAATAGGAATGTTTAAAAAGGAATGAAGATTATGGGTTCCTTCTAGTGTTCATGAGAATTTGTTACATCAAGCTAATGATTCACCATATATAATGCATCAAGGGAGTGTCTAAGATGTATCATGATTTGAAAGAGGTGTTTTGGTAAGTGTTATGGGTGAAATTTAGAACCTCCTTAGTGGGTTGGCAAATGGCCTAAGTGCTGTAAAGCCTCAGCTCACCAAGATGCTTAGAACGCTAAGTTCTAACTCCCGCCACTAGTGACCTTCTCTACATGAGCTTGCTCCAATGAAAATGAGCTTGACCTCACTATCACAGAGGCAATAGCTTCCCTAGGCTGAAGGATCTGGCTCGTGATGTGCAACCATCAACTCATGAGCTCAATTAAGCAGGAGACAAGCATATGTCATGCCCAGCAGACACATGGGGCCCATTTGCAGAAAATAATCTGTAGAAGCTGATTTATAGGATTTTAATCGGTCTATTCTGTCTTATATAATAAATGTTTGATGTAATAGATTTATGGCATGTAAAATTGTAATTGCAACCTCCTCTCCTCTATAAATACAAGGAATGAGATGAACACTGGATATACTGAAACCACTATACTAAAACTCTATAAAAATACTTCCAGATCAATACACTACCATGGATGTAGAGTCTGATACTATCTGCATTTGGCCAAACCACATTAAAAGCTCCATGTTTCTCACTGCTCATCCTCTTCTTCTGGCCTTCTTTGCTTATCTGTTACATTTAGAACTAGATTACAGCTTGAGTCCCAAAAGAATCCTCCGTTGATTGGAGTTTGGCCTAGAACTAAAATTCATCGTCAACATTTTGGCACCATCTGTGGGAATCTCATCTATTCTCTAGTTTATTTTCTGCAGCAATGGCCAAGGGAAGAGCCACCAAGGCTTTAAATGCATTAATTAATCCTCTAGAAGGTCATGTGTCTACAATAGACTCCTTCATTGCTCTTGTCATTGCTGCTGCTACCAATGGCACTGACGAAATGCAAGCTTGGCTTCAATGTCAGGAAAGGCTAGAAAATATGATGGGAGGACTGACTAGAGCAGTCATGATGCTAGTACAAGGTGTGCAAAGGCAGTTGGAGATTGTAACATCCATGAATGTTCACCAACAGTAGCAAGTTAGACATTCAAGCAACATCAATCAAGAAAATTCTCCAGTTCATTTCTCATAAGAGCAAACCCTAGGTCACAACTTTTGCGACCACGAGGACCAAAGAATCAAGCAATCTTCTAGCTAACAATCTAGGGTGTGAGACCCGTTGGTTGAAGAGTTATTTCAAAAAATGATCTAGCTGGAGGAACGCCTTCAAACTTCAAATGACCAAGCTCACTATAAAGAGAGGTCACCATTCTCTAGGGAAATCGAGGCTTGAACGCTTCCCCTCAAGCTTAAAGTCCTTGCGATTCTGTTGTATAATGGGGACTCTGACCTATACAACCATTTGGATGTGTTCAATATTCAAATGGACTTGCAAATGGTTGATCCTCTAGCCAAATGTTTAGTTTTCCTGGCTGGCTACACTAGGAGGCGTACCTCGAGCTTAGTTTAGAAACCTCCTAGATCGCTCGATTTGCAGTTAGGAAGAGTGTCAACAAAAGTTCATCAACCAGTACCAAGCATTGAAGGGATAGCTTGTGCCCCCTACCATCTCGCCATGATCTTTCAATCTAAACATGAGTCACTAAAGGACTACATCGCCAGGTTTAGGGTAGAGGCCAATTCAGTGGAGAATCCATCTGAAGAAACCATGCTGACAACGATCTTTCCGGGACTCTACAAAGATGGAAAGCTATATAAAAGCCTGTATAAGTTCTTGGTGAAGGATCTTACCGAGTTTTATGAATGACCTGCTAAGTAGATCAAGTGGGAAGAGAATTTTGGCTTAGGAAAATCTGATGGGAAGGATGAAAAAGATGGCTCCTTCCATAGAAAGAAAAGAAGCAATATGGATCAAGGTGACCACTCTGGTGTGCAGACCGCGAAGAAGTCCAAAAGGTCCAGAGGTGAGCGACCTCAATGTTTAGATCACCACGAGCAATACAACAGCCTATCAAACTCTCAGGATAGGATTTATATGACAGAAAGGGACAGAGAGGACTTTAGGACACCAACACCCTCTAAGATCCCTTATAGGTAGAGGAACCAAAAAGATTTTTGTACTTATAATAATGAAGTCAGCCACGGAACCTCAAACTGTCGGGCCCTTAGAGATGCAATTAAAGACCTAATCAGAAGGGGTTGCCTAAAGGAGTACGTGGCGCAGCTTGGTGGGCAGCAATCTCAATATCCTCAGTAAGGTGTTGGCCAAGAGCTGGGGGGCTCATTCAGAATTATACATTAATAATGTATCTTAAATTCAAGAGTTAATGTAAATAGTTTCCTCTATCCTTGTTGAAAGAAAGCCTATTTGCCAGATAGCTTAGCTCTTTTGTGACATTTCATTACATATCTCTAATTGGCTCTTTGTTATCAAGTATCCACGGTCTCTATAGCTCACACATGGTCAACTCTTTCATATAGCACATGTTACCCATTATCCAACTATGATCTTCGATCTAGTTGAGGCATGTAGATGTTTAAAATAAACTCACTTAACCAGTTGAGTTGAGGGCTTGCTGAGGCATGGAGAAGCTCAAAATAAACTCACTTAACTAATTGAGCCACGGGCTCGCTAAGGTGTGGAGATACTTAAAACAAACTCACAATACTAGCGTAGCTGTGTGCTCACTATGGCGCAGAGGTGCTCTTGAATACTTAATGCCAACGTAGCTACGTGCTCACTAAAGCGCAAACATTAAGCTGATTATTTGCCTAATGTAATAAGATCACATTGATTCACAGCTCTCATGTGACCTAATGTTCGCAGCTCTCATGCAACTTTCTATTAGACACAATTCTTATGCGATTTACTCATACAATATTTATTTGTGAGATGTTTCACTCATGCTTATTGCTTATAAAGGAGTTTGGCCGATTGGCTATTTAAGTATTTCATCATGAACTACAAGAGTTTGTGTTATTATCTGTGGAGTATAGAAAGTTAAGAGCAGCATGTAGAAACCACAAAGAAAGGTTTTATTCATTAAAAAGGGGGCTCAACAAGGTAAGATTACATCAAAAAACTTAGAATACAATTGGAGAGAGTCGAAATATAAGCCAGCAAGAAGGATGTAGAGAATAATTCCTTCATGAGGAGGACTCCCATCAATCAAAAAGGTAATAAGAATAACTACTCCTTAATCTTCCTTGGACAATAGCTCCTTCCCTAATTTTCAAAGAGAGCAACTCAAGAAGTGATAAGAACCTAGCCAACAGGGTAAAATCCCATGGCAAAGTTGTGAGGATGTAATCCAAGATCTGTATGAGATCTCTCCACATTATCAGAGAAGACATGTCTTCAAAGCTTTTTATGAAATAGACTATACATGCCTCGTCTGGAAGACAGAATGTCAAGAAATTAGGAGGCTTTTCTGAAACTTCAATCCTGATATTCTCTAAAGGAAGAAGAGGATTCCTCGTGCTTTAAATAGGCTCAGTCCAATCTTACTGAAGAGTCTGAAGGGAACTCCTAACTATTTTCATTTATTACCTCAGAAAAGAACGAGGATGACTCACTAATAATCATAAGGCATGTACTGCAGGAGATATGGTTTGGAACATATGAAATGATAGATTCAATGAAGACTTTGACTGAGCTAAATTCTATGAGTGAACGACCTCCAAAAAATTTCAACTCCCAACCCATGAAGCGAGTTGAGAGTTAAAGGGCTTATGTTATGGGTGAAATTCAAAACCTCCTTAGTGGGTTGGCAAATGGCCTAAGTGCTATAAAGCCTCAGCTTGCCAAGATGCTCAAAATGCTAAGTTCTAGTTTGCACCACTAGCGACCTTCTCTACGCGAGCTCGCTCCAATGAAAGTGAGCTTGACCTCGCTACCACAGAGGTAGCAGGTCCCCTAGGCCAAAGGATCTAGCTCACAATGTGCAACCATCAACCTGAGAGCTCGATTAAGCAGAAGATAAGCATATGTCATGCCCAGCAGACACATGGGGCCCATTTGTAGAAGGCAATCTACAAAAGCTGATTTGTAGGATTTTAGTTACTCCATTATGTATTATACAATAAATGCTTGATGTAATAGATTTATGGCATGTAAAATTATAATTATAACCTCCTCTCATCTATAAATAGAAGGAAGGAGATGAACACTAGATATACTAAAACCACCATACTGAAACTCTGTAAAAATACTTCCAGATCAATATACTACTGTGGACATAGGGTCTGGTACTGCTCAAATTTGGCCGAACCATATTAAAAGCTTTATGGTCCATGATGCTCTTCCTCTTCTTTTGGCCTTCTTTGCTTATTTGTTACATTTAGAGCCAGATTACAACTTCAGTCCCAAAAGAATCCTCTGTTGACTAGAGTTTGGCCCAGAACCAAAATCCACTGTCAACGGTAAGAATTCATGAAATGAGATGTGCTTGAATATGTGACTAAATGTCTTATGTGTTAATAAGTGAAAGCATAACATCAATGTTTGGTAGGATTGCATTAGTCCATCAAAATTTCGGAGTGGAAATAAGAAAGAATAACAATGGACTTTTTCAGTTAGATTGTCGAAATCACCAAGAGGTTATGACTTGATTTGGGTCATCATTGATCGCTTAGTCAAATTGGCCCATTTCTTACCAATTAAAATGATTTATTTGGCTTCTTAATATTCACAGATGCATCTTGATCAGATAGTTCATTTACATAATGTGTCGTTGATGATTATTTTAGATCATGGTACTCAATTTATCTCTCATTTTTGCCAATCATTCCAACAAATGTTAGGTACTCAATTGGAATTTAGTATGGATTTTCATCTGCAAATCGATGGTCAACTAGAATGAAAAATTTAGATTCTAGAAGATATGCTTCAAACATGCGTGATAGAATTTGAAGGGAACTGAGAATAATATTTGACACTTGTTGAATTTTCCTATAATAATAGTTACCAATCCAATATTCGAATGACACCATTTAAGGCATTATATGGGATGAGATGTAGGTTTTTGATAGGTTGGTTCAAGCCTAGAAGGGTAAGGTTGTTAAGACCAGATCTTGTAGCAAACACCATTGAGAAGGTATAATTGATCCATGATCAACTAAAGGTGGCTTAAGACTAGCAGAAATCATACTCGAATAAGAGAAGAAGAGAATTGGAGTTCGAGGTTGATGATTGCATGGTTCTTAAGGCATCCCCTATGAAAGGAGTTTTGTGTTTTGGCAAAAGGGGAAAATTAACACCATGGTATATCACACCATTTAGAATTATTAAACATGTAGGAGCCGTATCTTGCCAATTAGATTTGCTAGTTTAAATGCAAGGAATTGACCTGGTATTCCATGTCTCCATGTTGAGGAAATATGTTCTGGATGAATCTCATATCATTAAGGAGCTGGTACAATTGGACACCAAATTAACATATAGGGAGCATTCTTCATCAGGAAGTTCAAAAATTGAGATCAAGAGAAGTTCCTATGATTAAGGTACTATAGAAATGATACAACAAACAATAAGCTACATAGGAGTTAGAATCTAATACTTGAGGAAAGTATCCCCACTTATTTGGTAAGAAATGAGTATAATGATTGCTTAGTATAAAGTATTACTTGTAACCATTAGTTCATTCTAGTTAACTTACTATCACTATTCAAAATTCAAGGACAAATGCTTTTAATGGCAGAATTGTAATACCCCAAATTTTGTAAAATTAATTTTATTAATAAAATAGTTTTCAAAAAAAAGAAAAAAATTGAATTTGAAATTTCCAAGAATTTTGAAACAATAAATTGTGGGCTATGAGAAGGCCAGATATAGTAGAAATAGATTATATGAATTTTAGGAATTCTCAGGTGATCAAAATTTCTATCTTGGATGCTCAAAAAATATAATTCATATTTTTGGGATTTTATTTCTAGAAAAACTTCAAAAATATTATAACTAAGGCCATGGGTGCTCAACAAGTTGAAGATTATAGTTGTTATAAAGGTAATTAATTTAACTAATTTGTATTAAAATTTTATGGTTAGTAAAGATTAGTAAGTGTGTTAATTTTGGACTAGAAATTAAGAAAATAGGAAAAAGTTTCTAAGTTAAGGATGAGTTAAAGGGGAGTTGACTAAGTTCATGGAAAACACACACATTTCAACTACACTTTCTCTCTATACCACACACATTCTCTTTCTTCAAGTAAGTCTTTCATCTCTTCATGTTAATTTCTTGTCTTTTTACTGTTGATTCCTTTCTTTCTCCTCTTTAATTTGGTACCAAAATCATGTTGATTCACTAATTGTAATCTGAGTTATGAATTTTTGAATCCACTGGTTACTATTTATATTACTGGTTAACCAATGAATCCACATGATTTTATGATTTTTTTAGAGTTTGAATCTATAATTTCTTATTTGATTCTTTGCAATGAAACCATAATCTAATAGTAGTTGGTTGTTTGATAGAAGAAAAACCTTGAAAATCTAAGAAGCTAATATGCTCTTCTTTCTTGTTCTTGAAGAGTATTAAGGACTCTTATGGAATTTGATTTGATTTCTTGTTTCCAGTTGCAAAGGTGAGTAATTCTTATCTCTCTTGTGAATTATAAAGTGTTTATTAATTGTGATCATCTGATTGCGGGTGTAAGTTGAAGAAAATGGTGTTTGTGATTGTATAATAAAGTTGATTTTGAATGGCCTTATTGATATAATGGTTGGTTTTCTATTGAAAAAGTATGCATAATCCTTAAAATATGCTGTGTTGAACTTTTATGATGTGGTGTAAGATTAGAAGTTGTTTCCCCTATTTTTCTATTGTTCTTCTACATTTCCAGAATTCACATGTCGAATTGTTGCTTTTAGACTATCCCTTTAATCATGTTCATAGTTGTATTATGTCCTACGATCCAAATCAAAACCTTAAGTAAATTCCTATTATTTGAATTAAACTTCCTTTACCCTATTTTACAATTCAAATCATGATTCTGATCACGTTCATATTTTTGGCTTCCCAAAAGTCTACAGTTTTGGATGATCAAACTCACATTTTGTATTGAATCCTTCTTATATAATTCCCACGATTCTAATCACAATTCTACTTAAATTCCATCCTTAATCATGCTCACAAGTTTGATCACACCTCCATAATTTTATACTTATTCAGCCTAAGCTGACCTCTTTCTATGACATATTTTATTTCTTTGGTCTAATGTACTATGAATTCTAGCTAATTCAAATATATCACCTAAGAAATCCTAATTGAGTAACTCTTGAGCTACTATTAATAAATCTAATAATTGTCTATGCATTGATATTATGATAATCATCATTATAGTTGTTATAATGATGTAACAAAGAGTGTATAGTTGTGATAGTGAAAGAATATGACTCATGAGATTATAATTGTGATTGAATGTAAGTGTAGTGATATAGCTATTGTGAATATTGATATTGTTTAAAGTTTGAGAAGTCCCTATGAGATATGGGATGGCATATGATATATGATATATGATGATGATGAAATGTGAATGATGTGATGGGATTGGGTAAATGAACCGGATCCTGGATCTATGTGTTTTGATATGGTGCGAAGGATAAGGTAGAACTTGAAGGGATGAGGATGGGTTTGTGGAGGATAAGGCTAGATCGGAGTAACAAGGAGATTTATTTTTATTGCTATATGTGAGGTATTGAAATGTAATACAATGAAATTTGACAACGTGGTGATTAATAATGATGGCTTGAGGCCTTAAGACATTTATGATTCTTAATGTGATAATGACAATTTGGTCTGATACCAATCAGAGGTTAGTCTTTGAGATTTCATGACTGATTATCAAGCCTGGTACACATATGATTATATTGCTATACTGTGCATATATATTGTTAACTGTTAAGAAATACATATGTTAGGTATGGATTTGTCTCATTAAGCCCTAGACTCATTTTTTTGTAGATTATTTTTTAGATTCTCAAGATATTGACGCAAATCTTCCCATCAATAAGTAAGCATGAATAACGATCCCATGGAGATTGTGGCTAAAGTTTACATTACCACCATAGAAAGCCCTTTAGGGTCATATCAAATTAAATTTTATTATATTATCATACTTAATCTAGCTGGTTGTGAGGTGCTGCATAAGATAGAGATTGTACCCTTGCAACCCCGGAATGTCATTCTTATGATGGCCATAGGATGGTTTGATCCATATTGGTTCAACCATCTTTCTTTACATTTTGCTAACTTTTTGAAAACTTATATATAGAATGGCCATAGTGTACTCAAGGGCTTAGTTAGTTTAACCTATGCTTGGCATCATGAAAGTTATAAATTAATCTAACTTTTTGATTATCCTTGCCCTTGTTAGCACATGTGGTGGTTAAAGGGATGACTCTAAGAACTATTGGGTTGTTGTTGTGTAAGTTCTTTTGAAGAACAAAAATGGAAATTTGTTGAACAAATGTTTAAGGGGCATGTGCCTGTTGGGCAATGCCTTCATATAGTATAAAATGTGTATATTTTCCCAATGTGTTTATTTTTCTTTTCACAAGCTTATAATTTCTCAATCAGCCAATTAAGTTTGAGCAAATATGCTTAGATATGTTAAAATAGGAATAAGTAGAAATGGAAATGGGAAAAAGGTTAGTGATTGTCGATATGGAATTGATATTCATGTCAGTCATGACTAGGAAATTAGGTCGTGACATATTATTAATGACAGTCAAAAGCTGTTGATAATAATATTTGTGACACCCTTTGTTGCAATACTCCTCAATGGCCAAATTAATGTAAGTAATTCAATTTTTGATAGTCAAATTTTGTTTATTCGATAATTATGGCCATTGATAATAGTATATTTTTTTGTAGTATGTTACAGAATTGCTTAGTTGTTGTTATTTTGTTCTTGGTGAGTTTTAACTTCTAATGTTTGTCCTTTTTTGTGCAAGCTGAGTTTTGATTGTTAGTTTTGTAAATTGATTTATATGAGTAATGATTTCTAATTTCTTTATGGGTGTAATTTGTTTATTTGAGATCTTATTTGTTTGTCTAGTTTGAATGTTGTGTGATTTTGTGTATGTAGCTTGATTTGATTTTTTTTTATTGACATATTAATTATGTTTTGGTGAGTTCTGCCTTGCATTTTCGTTTTAGCATTACTCTGGAATCTCTTGGCTTGGACTCTCTCTTATCAACATGTTCTTGGTGCAAGTGGAGTTATGTAGATAGTTTTTCTCATTGTTTATCAAATAATCCCTAATCCAATATATATTAATATAAAGACACATATCTTTAAATTTTAGAGGGCAAGGCTCAAATATATGTATAGCAAATTCACAATTCTAAGTGTTTGATATACTGTCTCTCATTGGCCTTCTTTCATTTTTTTTTATGGAGTGAACAAAATTTGAATTCCTTAAAATGGTTTCCTTTTTTAAGCTTCCATTTTATTTTCTCTCTTTTTTCCTTTAAGCATTCATTTTTTTAAGCTTCCATTTTTATTTGTCTAAATTGTAGAGGATTGTCAATAAAAAAATAAATTTCAGAGTAAGTAGTGTTTATTAATGTGCTTGAACTAGACGCTTCATGCATTACAAAAAAAATTATATTTAACGGCGATTTTTTTATGCATTTAGCAACGGTTATAATGCACTTAGCGGCGGTTATAATGCACTTTGTGGCAATTTCTAGAACCATTATAAATTCATGCGCTGAAAAGTATTTAGTAGCGGTCTTTTTTTTTTGTATTTAACGACGGTTTTTATAACTGCCAGAAAAGAAAAAGTAACGGTGGTTTTAACTGCTTTTAGCAACGAGCCAAAAAAGAAACAATAGTGGCAATTTTAACTACTTTTAGCGATGATTTTCCAAAAATTTTTTTAAAAAAATTATTTTTTGCAACAGTTTTAATTGCTTTTAGCGATGGTTTTTCAAAAAAAAAAATTAATAAATTTTTTAAATTTATTTTTTTAAGAAAATTCTTTTAAAATTTTTTTATCACTCTATAGAACTTATTCTTTTATGACTATTTTTGCTATATTATTAAATGAATCACTTCACACATTTTTACGTTGTTATTTGTATTGTTTTTCATTAATTCATATTTTTCATTAAAAAAATTATTTTTTTCCAAATGTTACAAACTTGATGTCCTGATTAATTCATC
>JANHAO010014969.1:0-15041 GCA_026873985.1 Saraca asoca
GTGGCTGTCAATGTTGGTTGTTTAGCATGGCATTGCGCGTTGGATACGGCAATTGTAGTGAATCCACGGCACAGGTCAGTCACCTTAGAAATCGAGAATACGAGGGAATTTGTTACAATTAAAAATGTGTATTATTGGTCATGAAATGATTATGATAATAATTTATTTATAAATCATAATTTTCTGTTAAAGATTGTTGAATTTAAATTATTGAGAAAAATATCTTAATTTCACCTAACATTTAATAAAATTATATGAATTTTTTCTCTGATTTAAAAATTTACAAAAACATTTTCTAAAAAGTAAAAAATTATATCCAAATTTAATTTTTTTATTAATTATGTTTTAGTTAATGAAATTTATCTTTAGTCACAAAATACTCTATATTATTTAATTTATACTTTATGATTATTTTTTATTTTACAGGTAAAAAATTTAAATATAAATTTAAATGTGACATTTTTTATTTTTTAAAAAAGTCTGAATAAATTTTTAAATAAAAAATTCATTAATTTCATTAAAATTTAGAAAAATTTAAATATTGTTTCATCTTCACCTTAAATGTACTTACAATCTTGTTCTAAAGTACAAACTTATTATTAACGAAAGGCAACAATACTTACCACAAAAGTGGTTTTGGTTATAATTTTAAATAAATGTGGGCACTATTTTTATTGTCACATGAATGGATTTTTCCTTCTAAAGCGAGTCAGCTTAAAAAAATTATTCTAATGAAAATTTTCTATCATAAAATACAAAAATACAAATAGATGACGAAGATCAGTTTATCAAATTCAGAATGAACATAGTTAATAAATCAATCACAAATCAATGAAATGCCTAGATATTTATTGTCTTTTTATGTATTAAAAAATTGTCGATGGAGGAAAAATGTCATACCCATACAAAATTTAACATTATTTTTAACCTACCAAAAAAGTTATTAAGATTTTTGTTCATTTATTGGATGCATTAATAACAAAATCGGAGATATACTATAATTACAAAAAAATCTCACGTAGTTTCATCTATTTGCACTTTATTATCCCACGATCTAGAACGTAACAAACTATTATCACGCATTTTATTTCCTTAATACAAAATATTGTGTTATATTTTGTTAAAAATAATATATATATATATATATCATGAAATTGGATCATCTTTCTAAAATTCTACATCAATGTCAAGTACAAAAATCATTATTTGATTTTTTTTTAAATCAACTTTTATTTTTTAGTGCTAGATTTTTTTAGATATTTGTTTTTGATTTGAGATCTTCTGAATTTACTCGGTAGAATGTTTTTGTTAAGTGTGGTTTAACTTTGTTTATGAAAGGTGTCCTCCTTTCAATTATTTCTTATTTTAGGGGAAAATCTCAGTCAAATATATAATTATTTAAAGTAGATCTTTATTTTTTCAATCAAATATATAATTATGGATTTTCCTTGGTGCTACAAGGGATGAGGAAATAGCTATTAGAATTTCTTATGTGAACTATATAGTTTAATTAATTATATGTTATTTGATTAAATGAATATCATAACAACTAATTTTATTATATTAATTAACTAAGTAATCAAACTACTGGGCTCCAAAATGAACATCCAGGCCGTAATCACTCAACCCTATATACTAGTTGAACAAATCCTAGCTCAAATAGCCTAGACCTGCAATGAGGCATAGAGTTCAAAGCCACGATTGAGCAATTGGGAACTTTCAACTAATTGAACTTGGCCACAAACTTAGCTATCAAATATACTAAGGACAAATTAACTCTTCAACAAGCCTTCATGCCAACTATTACATTCAAAGACATGCACAAATGACATGACAATATCATCAACCGTTAAGCGAGAATTTCACTCATGCCATCTACACACTTGAAACACTTGGACGTTCCCTACTTGTCCAGAAACATGATAATTGACATGTTTAATACCTATATAAGCACTAAGGTATTCCCTTTTATGGATCATCCTCATTACTGCTACTAAAACTTTGCTTGAGAGATAAATTAAGTGTTAGAGTATATTCATCGGACCACTTCCGTAATGTACGGCTAACCCTCTTATTTGTACAAATCATCGCTACGTTGGTTGTGACCCTTTCTAGTCGGTCCTCTTAAGAAGAAGAGTTTCATATTTTATGCCCAGAAAGTAGGAAAGTGAACCCAAATATGATATTTCAAACTCCAGGTTCATTCTTTGTTTGAAATCCTTTATTTTTGCCTTAAAATTCCTAATTAACAAGTCATCCACATGTAAACACACCATCACAATGGCTTTACCTTTTGAAACTTTGGAATATAAACCATGCTCACAAGTACATTTCTAAAAGTTATATTGATTGAAAAATTGATCTATTCTTCTATTCTAGGCTCTAAGTGCCTGTTCTAGGCCATATAAGACCTTCTTCAACTTGTACATCATTATCTCTTTTTTAGGGACTTCAAAACCTGGTGGCTAATTGACATGTACCTTCTCTTCCATAGGGCCATTTAAGAAAGCTAACTTTACATCTAGTTGGTCACTGGCTATCCCTTAAAGGCTACAATAGCTACAACAAAACTTATTATTTCAAGTTTAGCAACAAAGGAGAATTCTTCCTGATAATACAGGCCAGGCTTTTGCAAAAACCTTTAGCAACCAACCTTGCTTTATATTTCTCAATCTTACCATCAAGTTTAATCTTTGTTTTGTAAACCCATTTAATATTAATTGGATTTTTCCCTCTTGGTAGCTCCATCAACGCCCCAGGTCTGATTCCTTTCAATGGCACTTAGTTGTTCCTCATTGCTCCAACCCAAGTGTCAATTTTAATAGGACAGGTGCATAGTCTACAAATGGGGCTAGGTGAACAAAATCACCCTCTTCATTAAAGGCATCATATAGGAAAATCTCAAAGCCTCCATATCAATTAGGGAAAGCCAAAAGGTAGTCAAGGGAGGAACTAAGGAACAACAGATTAACGACTATCTCAAAGGCTACGTTAGGTTGGGAATGTTATTCATCAAAACCTCTCAAATGATATTAGTTCAAAAAGACGAGCATATAGTCAAAAGAGAAGCTCAAGTGAAGCAAATTGAATGCCCACATGAAGAATTAAGATGCCAACGCTTAAAAGGAGAAACCTTCATGGAAGCTGTGTTAGACTAAGGCATCAATGAGGGCATTGACATTTGAAGTGGAGAGAATGTCACAAGCCAGCCTTGTAAACCAGTTCGCTAGGTAAACATATTCGATTTTGGATAAAACTTGGTGAGAAAATCAAGCATGAAAAAAAGGCCCTATGGTATAAATTTGGGAACAAATGCACTTGTGAATTATTTTTCCTGATTTTTTTCCCTTTTTGGGGTATTTGTATCATTTTAGCATAGATTATTTGTCTACTACTAGTAGAAAAGCACATAATTGTGTTGAGACAACGAAGTAGAGTCTATAAAGATAGAACACAAAGTCTGTGAAGGTAGCATTGCTTAAGACACTAAAGTTGCAGAGGCAACTACCCAAAGGTTACAGAAAAAGAAAATGTTCGATGATACGAGTTCAACAAGACAAAACCAAGAAGAAGTTAAGAGAGGAGCTAAGGAGTAATAGACTAGTGACTATTCCAAAAACTATGTTAAGTTGAGGCCATTCATTAAAGCCTCTTGAATAATATTAACTAAAAAAGACAAGCATGTGGTCGAAAGAGAAATTTGGGTGAAGCATGTTGAAAACTCACATGAAGATTTGAGACGTCACCGCTCGAAAAGAGAAACCTTCATGGAAGCTGTATCAGATTAAGGCATCAATAAGGGCGTTGATATTTAAAGTGGGGGAGAATGTCATAAGTTAGCCCTATAAACCAGTTCGTCAAACAAACATGCTCATTTTTAGATGAAATTTGGTGAGAAAATCAAGCATAAAAAAAGGCCTTATGCTACTAATTTAGAGTAAATGTACTTGTGGATTATTTTTTCTAATTTTTCCATTTTTTAGGAATATTTGTGTCATTTTAACATAATTTCTTTTTCAATGTAAGTAGAAAAACACATGGTTGTGATCCTTGCATTTTTATCTTCACGTCTATATGAGATGGCATACTAGAATCCTTTCAAGTTAAGAGAAAAGCCCTTATATCAACTCGAAAAAAATATGCTTATTTGTGCTATTAGGGCTTTGGCTTAAAATGTTCTTAAGGGTGTGCGTCTAGTGACTAAGATGGGGACTGTGACATGGGTTAAGGATCAGAGTGTGATGGATTAAAGACTCCTATTGCACACTCAAAATTATGTAATGTGACATATATTCATAAAATAGAGTTATCCATTTCTTTATGCTATAAAAAAAATCTCTTCTTGATATACATTAGAGACTTCTTATGTGGCATGTTTTTTGAGACTTGGTATGTAATAATACTTCAACTACATGCTCATGTTTTCTTGTGGACATATTACACATAGGATTTTGGTTATGTGGATGACAAAATCCACAATGCCCCTTAATCTATCCAAGTATAGTTAGAATTTATTGGAAGGTTAGCATGTTGGCCAATAGCTAGCAATATACGTTATATGATTTCAACTAAAAAGCTACTAGCTGGGACACCTAGCTTCCCTCCATAATTGGTTTGGCAGCTTCTTAGTGTTAAGAATGCTTATCAGCATGTTTAAAATTGTTCTGTTCCTTATTTCTACAATGCCATTGTGTTAAGGAAAGTATGGAGCTATCAGTTCATGTTTTATTCCCTCTTGTTTGCAAAACCTTTGAAACTCATTTGAAATAGATTCTCTTCCTTCTTTTGTTTTGAGTGTCATAATAGGCTTTCCACATTGCTTCTTTATAGCTACCTTAAAATTTTTAGAGGCTTCAAAAGCTTCAAACTTCTATTTTAACAAGTACATCTACATTCTCCTGTTGAAATGATCTACAAAAGTAATGATGTATTTTTTTTTTCCTAGTGACAAGGTATTGAATGGTCCACACACATCTAAATGCACAAATTCAAGGAGTTGGGTATTTCTTTTAGATATTTGATTTTGAAATGGTCTTCTATGTTGTTTGCCAACTAAGCATGCTTCACAAAGATCATTAAGCTTGTTGATTTTTTAAGTAATCCAGTCACCATATTGTTTTTATTTAGATGATTAAGACTTATGAAATTAAGGTCTCCCAAGTGCCAAATCTAGTTTTCATCCTTCATAACTACTACAAGACACTGATAGGTTTCATCTTGAATGGATAGTGCCACACATATATAAGTTATGAATGGATGGTGCCTTGGGTGTGGTTGAATTCATATGGGTTATATATAATGTATAGGTGATAGAAGGATCATGCAAATTTGTGAAGTGGATTTCACTATTATATCTTTATGTTCTTTGAGTTAAACTATAGATTGTTGATAGGCATGATTATAATTATTAAATTAACAGTGACTGATTTGTCAAAGAATTTTAGAGATCCGAAAAAGGTCTTATGCCATATACTCTTACCCTAGGACACATAATACTATATTGTTATCTTGAAATTCCAACACATCCTTCATAACATGAATAGTAAGTTCATTATAATCACATGATACATTGAATCATTTCTTTAGTACATCCGAAGGACATGCTTATGATAAATGGATACATAATCCATTTTATATTTCATATACCTTAATTAATGACTCTAATTGAATAAAAAATTCAATTAATACTTCACAAAAGGGATGATCATATGAACTACTATATAAAGGGCTTGAGAAGCTCTTGTCAAAAGATAGATCAATCATTTTCATCTTTCTCTAAAGAAAGCCATCACTTTCTCTCTAAGGCTTAAAGGGTGTGAAAATTCAAGAGCATTGCATGTGAAATTTTTGGAGGTTTTTGTATTTATGAAATTTTAATGAGATAACAATTGTTGTTTAATTTTAATTATATTGTTCATGTGTTTAATCCTATATTTCTTTTTTCAAAAAAATTAAAAATCCTTGCCAGATAAGGAAGATCGTTAATTTTTTGACACTTCATTCAATAGATCTCCTTTCAAAGTCATTTTGGACTGAAAAGCTTGTTCAGTTGCTCTGTCATCAGATCTCTCTCAGCCTTTGTTCAAGAGCCTTAAGAGATCCATGCAATTCATCAGGTGTCGTGCTACTGAGGTCCCTTGACTCCTCAATAGCAACAACTCTATGATCAAAACAAACAAGTAGAGTTCAAAGAATTTTTTTCAATAATAGATAAATCGGTGATCTCATCACTAATGGTTAATGACAACACTTTTGTGAAACACTTACTGGTTGTTTCCTTTAGATTCATATGTTAACAATTCATATTGGCATCTCAAAAGTCTACAATTGCATTTTCTTGATTTTTGCAGCTCCTTTGAAGCAGCTCGCAGGTGTATCCCGGGCTGCTTTCGTTGTGGTTGGCCCTGCAATTTTCTCAAAAATTGCAACATCGACAGCCTGATGTATAAGAAACAAAGCTTTATGATCTTTCTTCTTATTCTCAAGGTAGGTCTGACGTTATGCTTCTGATGGATTGGCTTCAAATTATGCAACCCCATTTGTTGCTACATCAAGAACCTCCTGATATCCTAGCATAAACTTCATTTAGATACTCCATCGATCGAAATTTCTACCATCAAGCACTGGGAATTAGGTGTATGAAATGCCCTACTCACACTGGTCATGATCAAAACTCTATTAGCTAGGGTAATGCAGAATTGATAAAAGGACAAAAGAATTATGCAGAGAAGAATGGTAATGAGAGGAAGGAAGAATCTGAAATTTTATTCAACTTCGTTACAATGAACTGATACAGGTAAACCTCTTTCATAAGCACAGCCACCAAATTTACTTGCAACTATCTTTTCTTAGTTTCAACTATCATTAACTCTCAACCAACAAACTAAATTACTACACAACTAAAAAGTTAAAAAAATTGTAATTTGTAATATAAAATCTTACAATATTTTTTAAAAAAAACAGGTATATATGGATTTGTGTGTAACAAATACATAAAAAAAATATAACTATATTATTTAAAGTTGTATAAAAAAAAATTTAATTTTTTTTTTCATTCATACATAAAAGTTACAATTTTTAATAAAAATTATAAAAAAATTTCACAAAACTTATAAAAATCAGTATCAAAATAAATATCCAAGGATAACCCAAATAAAAATAAGTTAATTAATTCTTTCTCACAACTCAGGATTTTGATCATAAAATGGATTTCTTTTCCTCCGTACGCCAAGGAATATTGACAAATGCAAGCATTGTTATGGAAAAGCGCAATACTGTTTGAGAAAATCTTATAGACTTTTTAAAGTATACATGGTTTTATTCTTACTTCTTAGAGTGTGAGAATGACTCTCCCCAAATTTAAGATCACTTCACCGGTTAATTTTTAGGTTATCAAAATAAAAATAAACAAATAAAGGCATTTTATCGTGTTTGGAGACAAAATAAACACATACGTAAGTGTGTATAAAAGCCCTTTGTAAGGCCCAACAAATTTTTAGTCAAAAAACCCATTTTCTCTTATTACAAGGCCCAACCTATTTCCGCAGTCCTGAACCCCTGGGTCTTCCTCAACTACTCTTGTCGATTTAATGTCTCGGCCGCGGAAGCTCACAACTCTTTTTTGAAGCAAGGTGAGATAGAGCCAGAATCTGGCTCACGGATCAGCAACTTCAGATATTCTATCAAATTCGTGAAACCATCTGGACAGGTCTGTTTCTTGATTCTCAGTCTTTCATATTTTCATGGAATTTTTCAGATCCGTAATATATACTGGTTTATATGTCTTCTCCTTGTTATCTGCACGCGTCTACGTGTTTATGCATCAATTGCTGTGTTTTTCTTGTCTGCATCCGTGTTTATCCATCGATGATGTTGCATTGGGATTTGTTGTCCGTACAAGCGGTTGAGATTATGCCCTTTTTTGTTTGTTCATTGTAGTGGTACCATGATTTATCCAAATATATGTTGGTCGATATTATTTCACTTCTTTTAGTTTAAATATCGGTGAAGGTTACATATGTATAGTTATCTGAATGATATACTTGAAATTAAATTGTGACATTACTTTCGAGTACTATTGAAGACCAAAAATGTTGAATTGTTAAAAAATATCGTTGATTTGGTTGAAATGGTGATTTTAATTAACAAATGTGAAGTATCAGACGTTGTTTTGTTAATTGATGCGCATGGCTTGCCTGTAGAATGATGGTCATTTCGCAACATCCTTCGAACTAATAGTGATCCTCTTCTTTTTTCTGTTTTTGTTTGGGGAATGTTTGAGCTAAGGTTTTGAAGTCATTGTGTCCTCTGTCTCAAAATATTTTCTGAAGTCCATATATTGTGGGTTTTCGTGTTGAGATCCTTGGTCCAGGAGGAGAAAATTCATATGCAGCTTGTTTGACTACCCACTTATGGTTCTCTTGTATTTGTATTTAATGTCTAGTGCAGGTTGGATTAGTGTAGTTTGGTAAGATGGGAAGTGGATTCAGAGTGCTTCACCTTGTTAGACCATTTCTCTCATTTCTTCCTGAAGTTCAGACTGCTGACAGAAAGGTCCCATTTAGGGAGAAGGTCATATATACTGTGATCTCTCTGTTCATTTTCTTGGTTTGTAGTCAGCTTCCTCTGTATGGAATACACTCAACAACTGGTGCAGATCCATTCTATTGGATGCGTGTTATCCTTGCTTCAAACCGTGGAACTGTTATGGAGCTTGGAATCACCCCAATTGTGACTTCTGGACTGGTGATGCAGCTATTGGCTGGGTCAAAGATTATTGAAGTAGACAACAATGTGCGTGAGGATCGTGCCCTCTTGTAAGTATCTCTGTTCATCTTGTATTTGTATCTTTTTGTCCTGGCAGTATTGTCAGGCTGTTGGATTTGTGGTTGTCAATTTGTTTAGCATCCTTTAGTTTAATGGTTAGTAAAAGTTATGTAGGATGTACAACATTATGTCTTCTGTTATCAATATCACCATGTTTACAGTCTTTTCTTGTTGTGGCTTTGCAAAGCTCTTATGTGATATCTGCAACTAGATTTTTATATGCTGCATAGTTAGATTGGTTTTTTTTCCCTCTCCCAGGAGTGGAGCGCAGAAGCTACTTGGCATTTTGATAGCTGTTGGAGAGGCAGTGGCCTATGTTCTTTCTGGGATGTATGGTAGTGTAGGCCAACTTGGCGTAGGAAATGCCATCCTTATCATTGTTCAGCTCTGCTTTGCTGGTATCATTGTCATATGCTTAGATGAGCTTCTTCAGAAAGGATATGGTCTGGGGTCTGGAATTTCCCTATTCATAGCGACTAATATCTGGTGAGTTTTGCTGTCTTCATCTTTTCTTGATCTGTGCTTTATACCTATACCCAGCATTGAGCTTATGAGAGCTTTGTTGTCTAATAGCAACTGCTAACTAGAGATAGAGAACAAGCACTTTTGTTGAAAACCTAAAAAGAGTTTTTTATTGTGTTGCAGTGAAACCATTATATGGAAGGCATTTAGTCCCACGACCATTAACAGTGGACGGGGTGCAGAATTTGAGGGTGCTGTCATTGCTCTATTCCATTTATTGATAACTAGAACAGACAAGGTCCGTGCCCTTCGTGAGGCATTTTACCGTCAAAATCTTCCAAATGTGACAAATCTGCTTGCCACCGTCTTGGTTTTCTTAATTGTGATATACTTCCAAGGTTTCCGTGTGGTTTTGCCTGTAAGATCAAAGAATGCCCGTGGGCAGCAGGGTTCATATCCAATCAAGCTGTTCTATACTTCAAACATGCCCATTATTCTTCAGTCTGCTCTTGTTTCCAATCTATACTTCATCTCTCAGGTTGAAGATATTTATGATTTTACATTTCTATTTGGAATTTATTTTATGATTTACTGTTTTAACAATCCAATACTACTGAAATTTACAGCTTCTCCACCGAAAATACAGTGGAAACTTTTTTGTTAATCTGCTGGGAAAATGGAAGGAATCTGAATATGGAGGTGGTCACTCTGTTCCTGTGGGTGGTATTGCCTACTACATCACCGCACCATCCAGGTAAGAAGAATGGTTCCCTTGATGTTATCATTTGAGTTCCGTGTGCGTATTCTGTTGTAATGATATGATCTAAAACTCCAATTAATTATATATTTCCTATTATTTTTATTTAATGTGCTAACTCTGAATGAAGTTTTGGGTACATATATTTTGCAGCCTAGCTGATATGGCAGCCAATCCTTTTCATGCATTATTCTATTTGGTGTTTATGTTGTCAGCCTGTGCCTTGTTCTCGAAAACTTGGATTGAAGTCTCTGGATCATCTGCTAAAGATGTTGCTAAACAGCTGAAGGTACTTACTACTGGCAATTATAAGTTTTGCTGATTCAGCTTTATAATTATTTTCTCTGCCCTATAACTCTCTCTTTTGTTTTGGTATGTTTATACTAATCTGTAGATTAAATTTTATACATTAACAAGGATGCATAACTCTGTTATGTTCATCTTCAAATTAATTCTGCTATATTAGTTGACTGTCTTTTTTGCTGGATTTGCAGGACCAACAAATGGTAATGCCTGGGCACCGGGAGTCAAACTTGCAGAAAGAACTGAACCGATATATTCCTACTGCTGCAGCATTTGGAGGCATGTGTATTGGTGCTCTGACTGTGTTGGCGGATTTCATGGGAGCAATTGGGTCAGGGACCGGAATTTTACTTGCAGTAACAATCATCTATCAATACTTCGAGACATTTGAGAAAGAGAAAGCTAGTGAGCTTGGCCTCTTTGGTTTCTAAGGTCGTGTTAGCTTACAGTTGGTGGTGCCAATGAACTCTCACACAGTTTTAACGTTGTATTGAAGGATGATAGGTCTTTTTATACTGTAAAGGGGAACATAGAGCAGTTTGTCATCACTTTTTCTCGGTTAAGGAACTAGGGATTGTCATTTGTTCACGTTGTGTTCTCAAACACCTCCATAGCAGAGCTGCTTTGATATTTTGATGGATAGTTAAGGAAGTAGGGATTGTCATTTGTTAAAACGTTTTGTGTTCTTAAACATCTCCATAGCACAGCTGCTTTGACATTTTGATGAATAGGTAAAGGAAGTCGGGATTGTCATTTGTTGTAACGTTTTGGGTTCTTAAACACCTCCATAGCACAGCTGCTTTGATATTTTGATGAATAATGCTATATACACGGCGTAATACCTTACATGGTCCGAACACACATTATGAGTACAGCGTAATATTATCCCCACCCCTCTCGGAAAGAATTAATTATTTCCATAAATGTAGGGGACAAGTTTTCTCAAAAGATGTGATGTAGCCACGTTTACACATCTAAGATGGAAGAAAATTGGAACACAAGTCTCAATAATTATAAAAAGAATTTTCGTGATTCTCGTGAAGATAAATCTACTGTAAGGGAGCTCGTATGTCTGGTCTTTGTATCCTGTAAGTTTGGAGAACTCCAATGAACATTGTGTTTTGGGCTCTCTAGTGTCTCGAGCTTAAAGCTCTCTCCTATGCTCATCTTGTACCAACCTAGACATGAGACGATTGTATTTTCTTCAAATATTCAAATCGTGGAATGATTTTGTATGGATTCAGGGATTTTATGGATTTTCAACGAGAGAATTTAATATAAAAATCATAAAAGTTACAATATTTTATATAAAATTTTATAATTTTTTCACAAAAAGTTATAAGTATATATAAAATTTTGTGTAATAAGTATATAGAAAAGTTACAATTTCATCATTTAAAGTTATATAAAAAAATTTATTAATTTTTTTATTTTTATATAAGAATTATAACTTTTAATGGAAAAGTAAAAAAAAATATTTTACAAAAATAATAAAAATATGTATTATTATGTTATTTTTTGAATATGCATCAAAGTATGATCCAAAATTTTGTTACTATAAATTAGGATGTGCAGAATGGTCCCATAGTTAAAACTTAAAAAATAATCTTGTAATAGATGTATATAACATCACTGTTTTTCACATATTCTCACATTATAGGCAAAAGTTGACATAGTAACATTACATAAACATAAATTTTCTCTACATACACCTCAATAATAGTAAAATAGGGAATATGAATATTTAAATATCTTATCTATATGTATTTGATTAGCAGTAAAATTAGTTATCATGTTAGGAAACATATTACTTCTTTAATCATTCCCAAATACGATCTTCTCCCACACACGCACACACAAATGTTAACGAATCCAAATAGCAGTACGTACTCTTTGATTAAACTAGTCTACTAATTAGATCATCCTATCCTAAAAATTCATCAAACGCTGATTAAAACGAGATATATACCTTAATGCCTTTGTGAAGGGCATAAATTAAAACATCAGAAGAAACAATATGATTGAACAAATAGAAATGGGAGGAAAATGCAATTTTTGAAAATTCAGGGCAAACTTGTTCTTTAGCTTACGTCTGCAAATATCTGTGATTTGGAAAGAAACGCAAACAAAAATCATGCCAATGCTAAAAAGTCCGTTCTCGCGGAAAGTTAAAAAGAAGTAAATTTCCTTGTAAATTATTCAAAAAGTATTTAAAATTATATAATTAACAATGAAAATTAAAGATTTTCGTCTGAAGTTTTTCTTATCTAAGGAGGATGGATAAACAATTTTCAACATTTTATAAGAAATAGAATTTCTCATAAAATCTTATTCTTTTTTATTTTATCAATTAGTGATCAATTTATATAATACTTTTAAAAAATATTATATTTTTTATATAATTTTCTATCATCTAGACAACTTCTAAAAGTGCAAGTATCTTTAGAAGAAAGTAACAAAGCAAAAGGATTGTGAAATGAGCTTAGGAGTTTTGGGGACATTAAGGTTTGTTTAATGAAATTGCTAAATGCTCGTTCTTTAGAATTAAGGCATGTTCTTCTCATGTTTTCCATCTTGTTCTATTCATTCCAACACAAAAGACCATTAAGTGGTATTATTCCACGGGGTATGCGCTGATCAGACAAAATGAACTTTCTTTTCATCTTATAATTAAATTATTATATGTATTAATTAGCATATATTATATATCTTTATTTTCATTTCTGATCTTAGTAATACTTTGTGCTGTTATTTTTAATGAGCACATGCTTGCATTCTCAGTTCACTGAATTTGATTTCAAGTGCATGAAACATGCTTGCATTTGTCATCTTCCCTGTAAAAGAGTACGCATGTATCATGCTTCCTCCATTGGTCTTTGGGAAAAAAAAGAAAGAAAAGTAGTATCTTAGATCATTTTTTTTAAGAGGAATATACTAGATCACTTTTAAATATTTAATATATAAAATAAAGTATCTACTAATCTTTTGTTATTAACAAATTTCAGTATATAATTGGATACTCCAATAATAATTAATAAAAAAAAGGTAACAAGTCATACACATACATATTACTGAAAAAAAAAATGTAAAGGTCAATAGAGATTAATGATTTTTTAAAAATAAATTAATTTAAATGTGCTTAGATAATTAATACAATATGATCTAATTTTTTCCTTATTGCAGTCTTCGCATACAAGGAAGCATATAATTTTTAATCATCTTCAATAATTATTTATTACAAGCCAAGGTTGCCATATGTCCAGTGGCGGACTTACGTGGGAATGGGTGGGGCTGAAGCCCCCGCAGATCCCACTAATTTGTTTTTTTAAAAAATAAAAATGTAATAAAAAAGATTAAATAAAAAACTTGATAGGGATTAAATTAAAAAGATTCTTTAAAATTAGATTCTAATGAAAAAAAAGTAAAAAATTTAGGAATCAAATTGTAAATTTTTTCATTTTGAAAAACAGGCCCAACTCCCTGATTGGGAAACCAATGTCCGTTCCTGCATATGGCCAGACATTTTCATTATTATTATTATTATTATTATTTGTTACAAATTCACTAACATAATTAATTAATGGTTAAAGCGATTTCAAATATAATTATCAAATAATTGATAAGCTTGCCCACATGTAGAATTATTCTCATCCAACAACCATTGAATAAAAAAAAAAAATTTGATAGAAAATTTTGAATTGTAAAAGTTTCCGGCTTCTTAACAACCATTCCTCCGTCATCTTCTATATAATAATAATATTTGACTATAAATATTTTTTTCCTTTTTGCTATAAAGCAATAAATTTTGACAACCAGTCACACGCACTTCTGGAAGGGACAAATAGCACCCTGTTGCACAATTTGTTGAAACATCGTGCAGAAATTAAATTGAATAATTATAATTGACCTTACCATAAAAAAAAATTAATGGATCGGATTATCATGTAAATTAGAAACAGATAAACACAATATTCGTAATTCTATTAATACAAAAAAAAAACAAATATATGTAATATAGATAAAAATGTATTTGTAATCTTGAAACTTTTACTAAAATTTTAATTTTATCCCATAATTTTTATTTGAAATAAATTTATCCTCTCAATATTAAAAAGCCTGCAATGTTACTTAGTAGTTCAATTTTGTTTGATTTTTTAATATGCCAAGTTAGCTAACTTTGAATTGTTAATAAGAAATTTTTTTAAAATTATTTATTAATACATATATTAAATAATTAATAATTTAAGGTAGTAAATCAAATATACGTAAAAATATATTAATAAAATGACACATATTTCTCTTTATTTTTTTTTTGGTTCATGGTAAACTTAGTACATAAAAAAATTTCTAAACAAGACAATAATTTAAGTTGTTCAGGAAAAAGAGAAAAATAAAAATCCAATTTAAAAGCAAAATAATTACGGGAAATTAAAAGACTTAGAATGAAAAGGACATGCAATCAAGAAACCAAACGTAGTTTATTAGATCATCTACGTCACTATATTAAAAAAAAAAAATGTTGCTTTCACTGGATTTTGTAAGGATTATGCTTCATGTATATTTCGGGCTTTAGAAGTTATAATAACCTTATATTTTATTAAGATATCAACAAAACAGCTACATTATTTACTTGCAATATGATAAGCTTAACTTTTCTTATAGTTGAATTCGTAAATATGCATTAAAAATTCAA
>JANHAO010014970.1:0-15051 GCA_026873985.1 Saraca asoca
CTTATGTATGCAATGCACGATGAATGCAATATAAGATGAACATTCAACCTTTATATCCAATCCACAGAATATATAGTTCTGGATGTGATAGGGCTTAATCAAATTGGCCTAGGGCCCCCATCAAACTAACACCTACTTCAATGCAGGAATTGATTATAGTTCTACTTATAATAGATTGAACTTCAATTACCATACCAATTAATTAGTTATAACCATCCTAAATCGATGCTATAATCAATGCAATAACTGAAAATTAATTATTCTGTTACGGACAGTTACAGCAGTTATAAAAGCCTAACTGCTTTCATTATTTACACAAGTTTTTCATATTCTCCTCATTCCTTTACGAGTGAAAACCTCTAAGAAAGTGCTAAACAAGTTTTCTTTCTACCATATGAAGTTTTTGAAATCTAATCAAGATTTGTTAGATCAAAAGTCAATTAAATTCATCTTAGATTGTTTGAGATTTCATCTCAAACTAGTGGTATTGTATTTCATTTCTTTTTATTTGAGAATTCTAGGGATTTAGAAATCTGTATAGATTAGCAAGAGCCTATTATAATTCTTGTATTTTTGTTTAGGTTTAGAAGAGCCTGTTATAATTCTTCTAAGTTAGCAAGAAGCCTATGTAATTTCTTCTGTTTTTGATGTAAACTAGTATTTCAAGAACCTGGTAAATCCTAAAAGTTTTCTTTTAATTGAAGAGGTCTTTAAATTGAGAAAGATCAAGGGGAGTAGACTTGAATTGTAGTTTCAATTCAAGTTGAACTACTTTAAAAATCTATGTTTTAATATTTATCATTCTGCTGCACACAAGATTCTAGATTTCTTATTTCTAATTATTTATTTACAAATTTACTTTATTAAATCTATTTACTACATTAATCTTGAATCCAAGTATAACTTAAAGGTGTATGTAAATTCTCCAACAAGAAAAGAGCAAGATCCAAAGTTTTTTAAAATTTTAACTCTAATTTTTAAGGACCTAATAGGTACTATTACATTGATTTATCATATTTATTATATTCTTTTGTTATATGCATGTATTACATGTTCAACTTATTCCACCTCTGAATTAGTAGTTTTATTTTGAACAAACCTTCCTTGTTATTTTTATGTTGACATGCAATTTTATAATTCAGTCATGAATTATTATTATGAGATGATGACATATCACTAAATTATTATTTTGTGTGGTAAAATTCTTTTTTTTTCCCTTTTAAATAGGTATATGGATCATTTTTTGCATAATGAGAAAAGTACCAGAGGTCCTACACTTATAAAGGAGATGACCCTTATGCATAGTAAAGGAAAGAAGATAAAAGTTGAGTTCAATGCTAAGGGTTAGGCAATTGGAGTCGGGTCATCTAAATATAAAAGTTACATTAGATTTATTATTAGATGAAGACATATCCCTTGAATTATTCTTTTGCGAGGTTAAATTCTTTGTCTTTTTTCCTTTTAAACAAGCATTAGATCCTTCTCAACATAGTAAGCAAAGTATAAAAGGTGCTACACTTATGGAAGAGATGACTCTAATGTGTAGTAGAGGAAAGAAGATGAAAGTTAAGTTTAATGTTAAAGGTTAGGCAATTGGAGCTAGGTCATCTAAATAAAAAAAGTTACATTGGAACATTGGCACACATCACAGTGTCAATCAATATTGAGCATTAGAAAGAAGTACTAAAGAACATCAAGGAGAACATTTGGTAAGATGCTTGGTATAGATTACTTATCGCTAATTTGCGTTTAAAATATATATAACTATCATTGTAGAATAATTGTATATAAGTCAAATATATTTTTATGTTATCCTGTAGACCACCTTTGATGTTGATATAAGGAGGAGAAAAGAATTCCTATAGCTTGCCAGGGAGTGGTGGAAGGTCTTCAGGAACCAATTGATAAGGGATTACATCACTGTCAAAAGGAAGGGTGATGAAAACTAATAATTTCCATAACTTGGCATGAATTATAGAAGAGAGAAAGGATCAACATAAAAGGTGAATATAAAATCGAAAAAAGCCAAATAGTTGCCAAGAAAATTGTATGCAATTTCAAAGTATTAATTGCTCAAGTAATTATAAATGTTAAGTGCTAATAAATAGTCTTAATTGTACATCACATGATTCCCTCATGCAGCAATTAACCTAATGAGAGTTTACTCCATCCAGAAGGATAGACATATTGACAACTGTGTTAGGAACTTGAGCATCCCTGCCATAAGACTTAAACTTAAACTTTCTTTATTATGTAAGTAGTTTTTAGTAATTTTTATGGAAAATAGCATTATAACCTTTTCAATTTGTTTTTTTTTTTTGTTTATATAGGAAGAAGCCAAATGTTAGTAGCTCTAGCACCTAAGGATCATACAATGGTGCATAGGAGGGTCTTCCACAGGCGCACCCTCCATTGCCAAGAATTGTTGGGTGATTAAGCAAAGGTCATCATTGACACTCTATTAGATCAAATTGTAAAAATACCATTACCACTAGAAGAATGGGGACAATCTGCCAAGCAAATGGGACTTACATTGCATGACCAAGGAAAAAGTTATTTGTTATGGCTAAAAAGATGGCCAATGATGATTTCATCCAAATTCATATGAATGCCAAGGTCATGGGTAATGAATGTGAAATTTTTGTGACCAAGGATAACATCTTGTAATTCTTAGTCATGGAAGACATGAATATACCTTGTGTCCAACTTTTTGAAAAGTGAGTTTACCTTTAACTTTCAATTCAAAATTTTATTTATATTATACAATTCAAAGTGTTCAATTAACTATTTCTTTTATTTCCTTATAAAGATTTCTACATCGTGACTATGAAACTAAGGGATTGGATGCCTATAAATTCCTACGTCCATAGTTAATTGCACTAGTAGGCTCCACCTTTAGCGAGAGAACATAATACATCTTGGGAGTCCTAGAAGAAAAGAAGCAATGCATTCTTGTACCATTTATTAAGGTGTAAGTATTTAATTGTTACAAAGGATAAGCACTTAGTTTATTATATTACTTATTTGATATTTTGTTATTATAGGCATCATTGGATGATGTATGCGATTTATAAGGAGAAAAATGTGGTGTACTAGCTTGATCCCTTAAGACATCTATCGTGTAAGGATATTAAGAACTTAGTTAACTCATGAGTTAATTTGTGAATTAAATTTACTTCTAGGACTTATATTATATATGATTTCCTTTATTAATATATTGATTTCTTGCATGACTTTGATCAAACAAATCTCTTAAGATTCATTTTTACTTGGGTGGCTATAGGCAAAAGCCTAACATAAAATGGATCAATGTAAAATAAGTTTATTTTATCATCTTGAATACCTTTTACAACAATTTAAGTAATTTCAAGAACTAAAATGGCTATTTAAATATGTTGATGGTCAAATCTGATTAACTCAAGTCCAAGACCCCAAATTGTAGATTGAACATAAAAGAGACAGATAGGAAGAACAGGGAGACACCAAAAGTTTTTAACATAGTTCAGCTAAAGTCAGTTTGATCCCTACGTCCATAGCTTTTATTACTCTTTACTGAGTGTTTTTATATTTGATGATTGAATGTGTCATGTACAACAATTTCATCCCCTTTTATAATAGTTAGGGGTTACAGTTTGAATGTAAATCTATAATAGATAAGTCTCATAACTTGATTAGGATTACATAATAGATAAGGGTTGATGGTTATAACAAACTCTCATTCGAGTAGGAAACTAAATGGATTTTCCTGAGTTGTCACTTGTGGACGCATGCTCTGATCTATGAGTTGAGCCTTATTCTCAATAACCTGAGGTGGCTGCTTTGACCAGTGACCTTAGCTCATATTTAGTGACCTGATGTCTTAGTTCAATGATCTCAATCCTTAGTGAGTTGGGCCCTTATTAGCTATATCCATCCATTGGACTTGTACCAGCCCATTTATGCAATTCTAAAAATACCCACAACAAATTACATATTTGATTTGTTATAATGCCATCATCAATAAGAAAATGTAGAGTGTTAATATTTTATATTGAAGTATATAACTGACATAATCACTTAAATGAAGGAAGACTAAGATCTACAAAGGGTAATAAAATATTTCACTCTTAAGACCTAATAGTTTGATTTGAATCTATTGAGGCTTCTATTTGTTTTAAGCTTTTTTGTAAACTGTTATGTCCTTGCTCCAAAAATGTTTGCATTGATAGTGGAAGAACTCGTTTTGTGATTTAGGGAATTTAGTTTTTTTAAATTAGTTTGAAATAATGATTTTGGGAAATTGGTATGTTAGCAATCTTCTTTCCTCTCATTCTATTGCACTGATAGTGGAAGAACTCTTTTTGTGAAAAAAGACTAAGAATAAGAATTGAAAGTGTAGTGGCATTTCTATGTATTGAAAAGCACTTCAAATCTAAAGCCTTTGTTATGTGTATGTGAGGGCAAATTTGCTAGTTGTTATGATTTAAGCTTTATTTTATAAAACACTTGTGATAGTATAGGTGACACTATATTGTTATAAGAATATAACTCAAATTAATGTAAGTTTTGCATAAACTTGTAGCACTTTAGAGAAAATACCAGCCCTTACACTTAAGTAGAAATTGACCACATTTAGAAATTGACCACATTAAAGATCAAAGGGTAGAATTTCTCTTATTCTACTCATTTGAATGATTGTAACAAAGTGTTACATATTGAATCTTTTGTAAGGTATTAGATATTTGTTTTTTATAAAGATTAGTTGAGAGAAATGATATCAATTTTTTAACTAAAACTAACATCCTTAATGCCTTACACATCGGCTCCAACATATTAACAAATGTCTAAAATCAAAATTGATAGATGTAACAATAGACATTTGTTTGTTTTTTTTTAAAATGAGTTAAGAGAAACAATATCGATTTTTTAACAAAAATTGAAATCTAAAGTCTCTTCACATTTTAATTAGATGTAATATTACATGTCTATTTTTTTAATATGAATTAAGTGAATCGATGTCAATGTTTTAGTCAAAACTAACATCTAAACTCTTTGCACATTTTAAAATATTTAATTTTTTGCACAAGCCTTACTTAAGTTATTTTGTCTAATTTTATTTATGAATAAAATTATTCTCTAATTATTAATTTTTTTTATCTTGATCAAATAATTCTATTTTACTAAGATTACATAATAATTCAAGAATTTAAATATTATTAAACTAGACAAAATAATTCAAGAATTTAAGTATTATTTAATGGATAAAATAATTTAAAAAATAATTACTCTTTGGGCAATTTATTTGTGAAAGTTGTAATATATTATCTAAAAAAATAGATAAAAATAATTCAAAATAAATGAGATGCAATGACAGGAAATACGCATGTAAATAAAAATTAAGACATTGGCTTTTACTAAAAAATTGATGTCAAAAATTTATCATTTGTAGAAAGTTTTCATAGACCTGATTGTCACTTTGGCTCTCTTACTGGTTTGAAATCCTATCACTCTCTTGCTAACTATAAAAGTATGAGTGGGAAAGTTTGTTTGAACTGACCCTAACCACTCGACCCAAACTGAAAATAAAGGGTTAGGGTCAAGTATAATACTATAGTTGGGAAAGGCAAGTGAAAATTTTGGGGATATTCAAGTTTTTAGGTAGATAGAGGTATGTGGATTGTTGACCATTTGGACCCAATAACCAACCCAAAAGGCAATCAAAACAACATCATTTTGATTTGTCCTTTGATCTATTTTCATCAGATCGAACATTAGCCACACCATAAGCATAGAGTCATCTCGACATCTCTCCCCCAAGCAAAGCCCTAGTAGATAGGAAGTAAGTTGGATGAGAACCATACTATTACTGGTTTATTGTTTGAATGATTGTTTGATAGGAAACCATAAGGTTTTCTATTATACCTTTTTTTTGTCTATATTTTATGTTATATCAGTATTCACTATTGTCATTTGAAATTTTGTGAATTATTGGGTTGAAAGGGTACAACAATAAAATTTAATATTAGCCAACATCATCAACCATTTTTGTCCAAATTGCCAATTAGCTTTTTTTTTTGTCTCTTTCTTCCAATTATTTACCTAGCATTGTAAGGCACTTGACTTATAAAAGAAATATAATTGAACTATTAGTTTTAAAAATAAACTTAAGAATGGTGGTTTCTTAACAAAACATCATTTGTTTCTTCTTTCACTCATTTTCTTCAAATTTAAGATTTTTTTTTCAAAAATTTTACTCTTCCTACCTATGAACCTTTAATTCATATTGCAATTGATTTATTATTTAAAAATGGTGTTTTTCTCTAAGATTTTCTAGCAATTATTGTTTGTTGCAATACCTCAGTATGCATACCAAGTATTAGATACTTTGCTTAAGAGTGTTGAAGAAGGTAGCATCTAAACATCATTCATTGATATGCTTGCTCTTCAATGAAGATTTCAAAACAAGATATTTCCAATTAATGGATTTGATGCAAGATGTTTGTTTTTTTATACTTTTTATTATGTTTTTTAGAACCCTTTTGATTTAGATTGTTGTCACTAGGTGTTCATTTCCTTTTTAACACACATGTCTCTACGAGCAAAAAGGATATCCTTTTTTTTCTTATCAAATTACATGGATTCATTTTCTTATAAGCTTAGAAAATTTGTGTTCTCTAATTTAGAACTTATCTTCTCTTCTATAGAAACAATAAATTCTACGTTGATTTCCATTTTTTTTCTTGGCAAGATTCAAGTTAAGGAAGTGAAATTATTCATCTTTATTTCATAATGCATAATTTCTTAAAGTTACTTAAAACATGGCAATGGTTCATTTTTTCCTTTTTTTTTTATTTTTACAATTTAGTGTTGATTGTTTATTGTTTAAAATCGGCCAGACCTTTTGGTAGTGACTTCCTTTGCTAAGTAATATGTTAAGGTTTAATATTGTCAAGAATGTTTAGGCTTTTTTCAAAATTACCTTGAGGCTTAGATCCTGTATCAATATATTTAAGCAGGTTGGTGGGTTTGATCTTCCTTTTAATAATATGTTTCAATTAAATCTGTGATCCTCTTCTTGCACTCTTGATCACTCTCCCATTAAAAATTTAAGATATGAAATGAAATGTGATTGTAGAAGTTGATAATCAAGATACTATAAAATGATTACACCATGTCAAGATAATTAATCAAGACGAAAAAAAGGCTAATTTAAAACCTACTTACATGATCAATTTTCTATAATCATTCTGTTAAAAAGCTATCAATTTGTCAAGTTGCGAATTATTTCATAATTAAGCATGGTTGAGGGTAGGGAAATAATTTTAATGATCCCTCTAAGCCCACATTAATAGGGAAATTACAGTTAGAGGTATTCTGGTATATTTATTCTATAAATTGAAAGATATTAGATTCAACCCTAGGATTTGACATAATACTAAAAATATACAATTATCAACACAAGATGCTTTTATTTTACTTTTTATGATTGTGTAATCTATTTTGAACTTGTTTTCTTTACTATATTTATGATCTAATCTATTGTGAACTTTTTTCCTCTTTATCATAATGTTCAAAACAGTTAATTTGAATATGGAAGCTAAAAAAGAAAAAGAACCAATTGCTAGTAATATTAGTACCAATCCCAAAGAAGAAAAAATAACTAGTTAGGAAGAGGAAATTAAGTGCAAACAAGGTTGCTAACATAGAAACTCGAAAAAGGTCAAGGGCATGGACAACCTTTATGAGAGTTCTAGCAAATAAGGTTAGTGTTCCTATAGCTGAATGCACATATTGTGATCATATTCCTTGGTGACTTTAAGCCTTATGATACTAGTAACATGCTTGGACATCAACCAAAATGCCCTGAGGCTCTACATGCTTTATCTAACTAAAAATAACAAATTTTAAACTTCCAAAAGAAAAATAGAAGTGACCAAACTACTTTACTTAGATCAACCCCCCCCAAGTAAATCATGTAAGACTATGAGAATGTCATAGTTGTGTTTGTGATTGTGGATAAACAACCATTTAGGGTAATTTAAGTGGAAGGTTTCAAGTATATAATAAAAAAATGCAACTTAAATTTCATGCACCATCTAGATATATAGTTGCTAGGGACTATTTCAAATTGTTTTTGGAGGAAAGAATACAACTTAAATCCTTGTTTAAGTTTAATTGTGCCAGAGTGAGCTTAACAATTGATTGTTGGACATCAGTTGAAAATATTAATTATATGGTATTGATTGTGCACTTCATTAATGATGAATGAAAACTTCTAAAAAGGATTATAAATTTTTGTTAAATTCCAAATCATAAAGGAGAGACTATAGGAAAGCAAGTGGAGTCATTTTTGAATGAACAGACGTTGAAAAAGATTTTTTATATCATTGTTAATAATGCTAGCTCTAATGATGGAGCTATAGCATATCTGAAAAAGAAATTGAAAAATTGGAAGGGGTTAATGATGGAAGATGAGAGTATTTCTATTAGGTGTTATACACATATTTTAAATTTAGTAGTGAACAAAGAATTGAAAGATCCCCATGCCTCCATTTTAGTAACTTAAAATTCTATGAGGTATATGAGATCCTCACCTTCTAGGCTTGCTAACTTTAAGATTGATATTGCACAAGAGCACATTGAAGAGCACATTGAACACCAATCTCTTGTTTGTCTTAATATGCCCATAAGGTGGAACTCAACTTTTCTAATGTTAGAAGCAGCTGAAAATTGCAAAAGGCCTTTGAGAGGCTAGAAGATGAGAATTCAAACTACTTGTCATACTTCGGTGATGATGAAAAAAAGGGTAGGCCCTCCAACCAATAAGGATTGGAGTAATTCAATAGTCTTTATCAATTTTTTATGATTTTCTATGAAGTGACATTATCTTTTTCTAGTTCCTTATATGTTACTTCAAATGGAGGTTTCCCATAGCTAGCTTTAGTGCAAAGTGAGATAAAAAAAAATTGGATTAATGTAGAAAACCCCGATAATCTTTTGTTTTTCATGGCAATGGATATGAAGAAGAAGTATGACAAGTATTAAGGTAATGTGGAGAACATAAATACCTTTATTTTCATTGCAAATGAAATAGATTCTAGATACAAATTAGCATATATAACCTGGACTTTTGAGCAAATTTATAGAGGGGAACTCACGCTATGATGGTGATAAGAGTAAAGAGTAATTTGACTAAGCTTTATGATTGGTATTTAGCTGAGTATGGATAGCCTTTTGTTTCTATTACTCAAGCAATAGAGTCACCATAAGAAGCAGTAGCTAGTGCAAAAGATGTTGTAAGTGGAAGTAAAGCACTAGAAGTAAGAAATGCAACATTTAAGAGCCATCTGAGAGATAAGGACACAATTGAAGCAAAAAATGAGCTGAAGAAGTATTTCAATGAATCTTATGTGGATGAAGAGGACAATTATGATGTGTTAACTTGGTGGAAGTCAAATTCTTTAAGATTCACTATTCTCTCTAAGTTAGCAAGGGATGTGCTTGTTGTCCCAATCTCAACAGTGGCTTCTGAATTTGCATGTAATACTAATGGGAGAGTACTAGATTTATTTAGAAGTTTTTTTATGCCCATAAGTGGCAAAAGCCTTTAATTTGCACTCAGAATTGACTCAAACCAAATAAGTTAGATTTGAATGAATTCAATGAGATACTTGAGCAATGTGAGCAAATTGAGAAAGGTAATTTTCTTACTTGTGGATTCTAATTTAATCATATGGATAGTTTTTTTTTTTTTTTTTGCTGAAGTTTTGTATTTTTTGCATTATGTGATTTTTTTTTTTTTAAGCTTCTAATGGTAGTGTTCAAGTTGAAGGTATAGGAAGTGGCCAACCAAGCATGATGGAGCAACAAACAATGGAACTTGATGGGTGATAATTTGTCAATATTTTATCTTAAGCCTTGAATGGAATGGTACCCCTTGGTTTTTGTTAGGCACTTTAAGAGGTTAGGAAGTGCATAGAAGAAACTATTTTGCAATCACAAAAATTTTTTTGTACAAGTTAAGAGGTACAGTTAACATATTTTAGTACAGGTTTTTTGGTACAGTGAAAGCACCATTTGTGGTCATAGATGCACATTGTTACAACACACACTTCAATTTCAAGTATAAAAATGGTAGGTCTGATTAGTATTTAATAACCTTAACTGGAAGTTGAACCTTTGATACTCTGATATACTATTTTGTGATTACAGCATAATGAATTTGCATATTAATTTACTTTGCTCAATTTCTTAGTGTTTATATAAATATATATTGTAGTTACAAGTGCTTTACATAGGTGAATTTGTGCACAAGCAGCACTGTGAAGAACTTTGAATCTTTAATTTCTGCACTTTGACTTAAGGATATTAGCTACTAGCCAATGAAATAGAAGCTGTATTGGCCTAGCAATAAGGCTGTGATATCAAAAATTGATATAGACTTCATAGTAATTGTTTCTAAAAATCAATTGTCATCATCTATTTAATGACTATTCTAATCACAAAAAAAAGACTCAATGAGTCTAAACTGATTCTAACCACCTGAAAATACATTAAACCTATTTAAGTAGTTAAAATCAATTCTAAAATTTGAATCTATTAATGTTAGGTTAGGTAAATTGTAAACTAAAACATTTGGTTCTGTTAAAAAAAAAAATATGTAAGCCATTTTTAACCAACTCATGCCCAGCCCTACTTAAAAGCCTATTAAGTGATGTAGAAAAGTCTTTGTATCCAAGTTGTACTAAATTTACATAATCATTTGCTATGTTGAGATTGTTCAACTTGAAAGTGGGGCATGGGTGGAGTGACAAGAATTTTACAACCTTATTTGAAGTGTTGAAATATATGCTTCCATAAGGTAATGAACTTCTGGATAGTACTTACAAGGCCAAGAAAATCTTGTGTCCAATGGGTATGAAGTATAAAAAGATGTATGTTTGCCCTAATGATTGTATATTGCACCTAAAAGAGTATAAAAGTTTACATAAAAATCCAAAATGCAAAGCTTCATGTTACAAATTGAAGAAGAATAATGTAGTGAAAAATAAAGAGGCTCTGGCTAAGGTGTTATGGTATCTTCCAATAATATCAAAGTTTAAATGCATGTTTGCTAATGCAAGAGATGTCAAAACTTAACATAATATATGGATTGGATGACTTATGAATGACAAGCTTCAGCATTGGCTGATTCTCCTCAATGTTAAACACTTGATTCATTGTTCCTTGAATTTGGTAATGAAGCAAGAAACCTTAGGCTTGGACTTTGTACATATGGAATGAACTCCCATAGTGACTTGAGCAGCAAACATAGCACATAGCCTGTTTTGTTGGTGATTTACAATCTACCACCTTGACTATGTATAAAGTGCAAGTATATAATATTGTCATTGATGATTTTGGATGCCAAACAACTAGGAAATGATTATATGTCTTTTTAGCACTGCTTATTGAAGACTTAAGGATGATGTGGGATGAATGTGTGTCCGTGTTTGATATATATTGTCAAAAGTCTTTTCAGTTGCATGTTTTGCTCTTTTTCACAATAAATAACTTCCCAACTTACGAAAACTTGTGTAGATAAAGTGTCAAAGGACATAAAACATGCCCAATTTGTGAGAATGCTATATCTTCTTATCAACTTAAGCATGGACAAAAGATAGTATATCTCGATCACCAAAGATTTCTTCTTTAATCCCACCATTATCATAAGCAAAGGCTTTCAATGGATCACCAAAGGAGGCAAAAGTTTTATTATACATATTTTTGAAACCATATAAATAAGCTGGTAAAAGCCCAATGGACAAGTGCAGTTGATAAGGTTGCCAGACCAAGGCACCAAGTTGCTAGACACAAACTCAGATCACTAGTTAACTAGGGTCAAAGCAGCAACCTCAGGTCGTTAGGGACAAAGTCTAGCTTGCAACTTGAAGCACTCTTTCTCAATGATCAATATAGGGATATCCATTCAATTTCCTATTTTAATAGGAATCTGTTATTATCCTTTATGTAATCTTAATCAATTCATGATATTTATATGTAATTGATTTACATTCAAACTGTAACACCCCAACCATTATAAAAGGGGATGAAATCATTGTACAAGGGACAATCAATCAGTAGATACAAATACTCAATAAAAAAATTGAGAAATAAAATAACCATGGATGTAAAGTATTGCACTCGATCGAACCACGTTAAAAACTTTTGGTGTCTCTATGTTCTTCCTCTCTTTCTCTCTCTCATTTTACATTCAATCTACAGTTTAGGGTTTTTAGACTTTTTGGTTGACCGAATTTGCACATCAATATTTTGGTGCTAGAGGAAGGACCCTAAACTGCATTTTCCTTGATTTTCTGTTCGATTATGATGGCTAGAAGAAGAACCATCAGGAGTTCAAACGTTGTAGTTGATTAACTTAACAGTAGCATGGAATAATAAAGAGACCTAATTCTTCCTGTAACAGGCATTTTCGCCATCCCCACCACTAGTGTTACTACTGACATGCCCTCAATGGCCTCTCGCCAACCTGCTGTTATTGTTTCTGAGATTGATAGAGTGTAAGTGTGGCATCAGTATCATGAAGCACTTGAGAAAATGGTGAAAAAGTTGGTTGAAGTGGTTAGGGCATTGACTCAGGCATAAGCCCAAGGCCCACAAAAGTAAGATAAAGTCATTGTGCCTGGAGAAGAACTCCAGCAGCCACGGGAAGGAGCTCAGGAGGAAAGACCAATCAAAAAAGTGCTTCAACGCACTCATTTAGTTTGCTCATCCAACTTACGGCCAAGATTAGGGGTCCATTGAGCTCACGAGGATAATAATGGAGATTATCAATGACGTGGGGGTTTACATGGAGTTAAAGGCTTGAATAGGACCACTCAACCATATATCTCAGATTGATACTCATCGAGTCATGAGCAAATGATAGTTAGGAAAAGTGCCAGAGGAGATTCATCAACCAGTACAAAGCACTGAGAAGGTAGCTCGCACCTCCTTGCCACCTTGTGATGGTCTTTCAATGGAAGAACGAATCATTGAAAGCCTACATTACCCAAGTCAGATATAAGGTCAGTAATGTAGAGAATCCTTTAGATGAGAGCATCCTAATAGTGATCTCAGCAAGGCTTCACAAAGATGGAAAGTTATACGAGAGCATATACAAATCTCCAATGAGAGACCTGGGTGAATTTTATGAATGAGCTATCAAAGAAATCAGGTAGGGGGAAACCTTTTGACCCAAGAAGTCTGATCAAAAGGACAAGTTGAACAACTCTAACTAGAGTAAAAAGAGGAGCAATGGCGAGAGCAGCAATGAGAGTCAAAATGATAGCTCCAAAAATTAGGTTACAAAAAAGGCTAGGAATAAGCGACCTCAGTGTCAAGGTCGCCATGATAGCTACAGCATCTTATCAAACTCTACGATAAGATCTTTGTGACAGAGAAAGATAGAAAGGATTTCAGGAAGCCCAATCCCATAAGGACTCCCAATAGGTTTAGAAACAGAAACAAGTTTTGTGCCTATCATGATAAAGTTGGGTATGATACTTTGGAATGTAAGGCACTCAAAGGTGCAATTAAGGATCTAATCAAGAAAAGTCATTTGAGAGAATATATGGTGCAACCAGTGGATTAGCAACCTCAACAACACTAGCAACTAACACAGTAGCAGCGTTAGCGAACTCCTGAGTAAGAGGAGGTACCTTCAATGAGAACCATATTCAACATCCACGGTGGGCCTTATATTGTAGGTACCTCAAACAAGTCACTGAATGCTACATGCAAGAAGCAAATCATGTACAGCTCATAGGATATAGTGTATTTGGAGGACCTGCCAAGAAAGCAAGGATAACCTTGGATAGCATCATCTTTATAGATGAAGATGCACAAGGAATACATTCTCCCTATAATGATGCATTGGTCATCCAAGCTAAAATTGGTAATATCGAGGTGCAAAAGATTATGATAAATATTACCAACTCAGTGAATGTCATGTATAAGGGATGTTTTAAATAGATGGGTTTGAGCACAAGCCAATTGAAGCTTTCCCCAGAGCCTCTTTATGGCTTCATAAGAGATGTAATAGTACCAATAGGGTAAATCAAGCTTCCTATTACTCTCAGAGATTTAGGTCGCCAAGCCACCATACTGGCCGATTTTCTGAGTCCCTCAGCATATAACGTGGTGCTGGGGTAACCTAAAATGAATAACCTAGACATGGTCACATCAACTAGGACACTTACCATCAAATTCCCGACCCCTAAAGGAGTTGAATGCGTGGGAAGTGAGTAGCACATAGCCTGACACTACTATAAGGATGCAGTCAAGCTGGGGGTGAAAGGAAAGAAGGTTTATATAGTTTTTGGTAGAGAATCATAAGCTATGAGCATAACAGGGATCAACCACGACCTTGATCCCCATGAGGTAGATGCAAATAGGGAAATTAATCCGGTGGAGAAGCTTAAAGATGTACAAGCCAACGAGACATATCTTAAGAGATGTATCAAGCTGGGAAAAAACTTGTCTCCAAATGTGAAGAACTAACTAGCTAAATTTCTTAAGGTGAACCTAGACGTCTTTGCTTGGAACCATGATGACTTGGTAGGGATTGATCCTAGAGTCATGTCACATAAACTCAACATCAACCCTCATCACCATTCGATTCATCAGAAGAGGAGACCAATGACTATTGAGCGATACATTGCTCTCAAGGAAGAAGTGGATAAGCTTTTAGGTAATAAGTTTATCTGAAAAGCTCACTACCTAACTTGGGTGGCCTACCCTGTGCTTGTTAAAAAGAAAGACAAAAAATGGAGAACCTTCATTGATTTCATGGACCTTAACAAGGCGTGTCCAAAGGACCCTTGCCAAGGATTGATCAACTTGTTGATGCAACTACTAGTCACTAATGTATGTGTTTTAAATATCCGCAAGTGCATGGCATAGCTGTAGCTAATACTGGCAAACACGGGTCGATCCCACAGGGAAGCTATTTCAATTATTAGAATCTTTACAATTTTACTATCTAAATCAATAATGAAGAAATAAAATAAATAAATAAAGAGAAGCAGAAAA
>JANHAO010014971.1:0-15047 GCA_026873985.1 Saraca asoca
ATCAATGAATTCAGAAAATTATGATCTATAATAGCCCTAAAAAATCAGATCTTAATTTTACCAAATTCATACAAATTAAAATACACTCATTATCATATGATTAAGAGAAAAATTAAAATAATTCATATGATAACATCTATGATTTGATCATATTCTAAATCATGCAAACTTGCTTTGATATCATATGTTATAATAATCAATCGATTAATCAATCGGGATGCATGAAATTTAGAATACTGAAAAGAAATCTAACCTGTTGCAGTCATAACAATTATACTTACAGTCTGCAATTCTGAATTAACTAGGATCTTCCTCTGCAAATCCTTCTCTTCTCAAGCAGTCTCTCAATGGGGCAAGCTACTCAGATAGACCAAACTATCTCTAATGGAATTCAGAGGGGACCTAGCTAATATATTAACCCTAGGACCCTCCCATCATGAACTTTAGGGTTAAAGCCTGCACTATGAGGCCCACACCAATCAGTAACAGATGTCCTAGTCCAATATAAGTGAATCACCTTAATAGATTAATAGGTTATAGTGCATACACTTATAGATTATATATTAGCTAGGATCTTTCTCTGCAAATCCTTCTCTTCTCAAGCAGTCTCTCAATGGGCAAGCTGCTCAGATAGACCAAACTATCTCTAATGGAATTCAGAGGGGACCTAGCTAATATATTAACCCTAGGACCCTCCCATCATAGACTTTAGGGTTAAGGCCTGCACTATGAGGCCCACACCAATCAGTAACAGATGTCCTAGTCCAATATAAGTTGATCACCTTAATAGATTAATAGGTTATAGTGCATCCACTTATAAATTATATATTAGCCCGTTTATTTTAACAAAACAAAAAATATAATTATTTGTAGCCTATTAGAAGAATTATAAAATAATTCTTACAAAAAGAACTAAAATCCCTTTCATGTGGGCCATAATGTGACACATATGAAGATTATACATAAGTATAGTCATGTTAGCAACAAATTAAGAGACTTTACTTTTGTTACTAAAGAGGAACCAATTAGAAATGATTTGAAATTATAAATATCTAATTAGAAGTAAATAAACTATAAAGAGTAATTTTAAATTTCATTGAAATTATAAAGAGCAAGAGATTAATTTAACCTAAAAAAATTGAAGACAAAATATATATATATATATATATTTTAACAAAATTGTAACAAACAAGGTAATGCAAAGATGTGCTCTACTCTGATAGAAAATAAAAAAGTTATAACATTTTTATTGAAGAAAATTGCATTTTACTCTCCTAAATTTACATAAATTAACAATGTTCTTACGTATTTTCAAACTTGGTATTAAACCCCTTAAATTTTGAAACTATTGACTGGAGGATCAAATCTAACCATACAAACATATTTGGTCTAGTGATAAATGATTTGATTAATATATTGAAACCTTTTAGGTTCAATTCTCTAATTATTAATGTATAAAAAATACTTTCTAATTTTTTTAACATTTTAAATACTGATATTTTTTTTATCAAGAGTATTTTATTTTATATTTTATTTCCTTTCGTTGATAAAAATCCTATCATTATTTTTTTAAAGTGATGTGGTTATAGAATTGACCATTGAAAATATAGTTACTAAGGCTTTTTGGTAGAGCAAATATTGAAATTGTAGTTTTTTTTTTCACTTTTATTCTTATATTCATTGTTTACAACAATTACCATATTATTGCTTGAAAATTTTGAGATTTTATACAATTAAAAGTAAAAGAAATTAACAAAAACTGTGCATTGTCAAACACTAAATTTATCAAGGAATGATAGGATGTCATTTGGCTTAGTACAACATATATAATTCAAACCACTCAACTTCAATATATAGCCATCAAGTATTAAATGTAAAATACGGTATGATAATAATCCACTTTCAAATTTTATTTATGGCATTTGAATGAAAAAAACTCTACTAAGAGATATATGTTTAAAAAATTATTGAATTACATGACCAAGTATGAAAATTCTGTAAGCCTTTATTGATGCAATAAGAAGCTTTGAATTTTAAGTTTAATTGATAGAAATTATTAATTAATAAATTTATCAATTAAAATTTTTATTTATAAAAATGTATTTTTATTAAAAAATTAATTCACTCCATATCTTGATGGATATAATAGAATAGATGTTAGCTTAGTCCTATATAATATGGAAGCAGGAGATATATATTTATAATAACTACATGATCATAGATTAATTTTTTTAAGTTAATATAATATTTTTTTATGTCTACATGTACTTAAAAAAATTTGAATCGGTATATATTTTCTAATTTATAAAAAAATATACTATTTACAATACTAAAAAATATATAATTTTTATATAAAAATGAAATTTTTTGACAATTTTATATAAATTATAATTTTTTATGAAAAATTATAAATCATTATTTTTACACTCTTCTTTTCTTATATATCTTAAAATTTAGCATTTGATTATTTGTTGAATTGATATTGTTGTGATAGATTAGTACGCAAATGCAATCTACATCTCATCTTCATTTTCAAAGAACTCAATTTTTTTTCAAATTATTTGCTTCAAAGATAAGAAGCTATGAAGCTTGAAACCAACCAGAGACCATTTTTTTCTTTAAAAAAAAAATTACCCAACCAGAGAAATAACTGCTTTCAATTTAATTAGCATACAGGAAAAACTTTCCACCTAGAGGTAATATTAATTAGACAGGAAATGAGAGAATTCAAAATGTGGTGACAAATGGTAACTGAGTATAGATTATTTCCATTTCTCTTGAAAAATGAGAATATAAATTTATGAGAGAGATAAATATAATTTCTATATTAAAATAATGAATTTTAGAACAAAAAATTATATATTTATTTATTTTAAAAAATTGACAAAAAAAATGGAGGATTCAGATCCACGTAATCATACCCGCAGCATAGAATTTTAAAATGATGATAGAGCGCTTGTTCAGTTGGATTAAAAATTTCATGGATCTCATGGGCTTGCTTTGAGAGTGGAATTGTGAGACAATTTGATTAAGAAATAAGAAAACACATGTAGAGACAATTTGAAGATTAAGAAAAAAAAATTGAAGACAAAAATAAAGAAAATTTATAAATTTGTGACAAACAGGGTAATGGTAAGGTGTATGAGTCTCTATTTAGAAAATCAAAAAGTTATGACGCTAAAAAAAAAGGGTTAATAGAGGTTTTAATAGTTATAGTTTCACAAAAATTATAATTTAATTGTTATAATTTTATTTTGTATAATTACATCATAAAATTTAAAATTATTTATAATTAAATTTCTATTATTAAATAATTTCAAATGTAACTAATAGAGTTGTATATGTTCATTAAATTATGAGTCCAATTGAAGTAAGTAACTGATAATTGAAAGGTAATAAAGTAATTGATTATATTAGAAGTGTTTGATAAAATTAGTTATTGAACTACTTATAAATATAAAATGGCACAAAAGAATGTTAATATCAACAGATAATATATATAATAAATTAATTCATATTTATTTTAAGCGAAAGTATATTATTGCAATAAGATATTTAAAATAAAAATAAAATTATCTAAAATTTAATTAATTATATTTTATAATATTATATATGTATATATTTAGTTAGTTAGTTAATTATTTTTTATGTTGAATTAATGGACATTCGTCAAATTTACAATGATATATATATTTTTTGTCCTTTTTTACACTGTGAAAAAATATTGTAAATAATTTAATATTAAAAAAATAAGTGTTGAAAATGAGAGTTTTTAATTAATTAGACATACGTTGTCAAGTACCTAAAAGAATAAGGATAAATTAGTAAAAAATAATTTAAAATTTTATTATAATAAACTATACATTATTTAGAGTAAATTTTTAAAAAAGAGGTTTTTCTTCTCAAAAAAATTAGTGAATTAAATACTTAAAAAAAATAAAAAAAAGTTATTTAACGAGCCCAATGAGTTGAAAGCTACCTTTTTTTGGTATGCCAAATATACACCAATAGAGTTATATATATTCATTAAATTATGAGTCTATTTGAATTAAATAATTGATAATTGAAAACTAGTAAATTAGCTGATTATATTAAAAGTGTTTGATAAAATTAATTATTGAACTACTTATAAATATAAAATGATACAAAAAGATGTTAATATCAACAAATAATATATACAATAAATTAATTCATATTTATTTTGAGAGAAAGTATATTGTTGCAATAAGATATTTAAAATAAAAATAAAAATATCTAAATTTTAATTAATTATATTTTATAACATTATATATGTATATATTTAGTTAGTTAGTTAATTATTTATTTATGTTGAATTAGTGGACATTCGTCAAATTTACAATGATATATGTTTTTTTTTTGGTCTTTTTTAACTTTGCAAAAAAATATTGAAAATAATTTAATATTAAAAAAATAAGTGTTGAAAATGAGAGTTTTTAATTAACTAGACATACGTTATCAAGTACCTAAAAAAAAGGATAAATTAAGAAAAAATAATTAAAAGCTTTATTATAATAAACTATACATAATTTGAAGTAACTTTTTAAAATAGGCTTTTTTTCTAAAAAAATTAGTGCACTAAATAACTTTAAAAAATAAAAAAAAATCATTTAACGAAGCCAATGAATTAAAAGTTAGCATTTTTGATACGCCAAACATACACTATATATTAACATTTTATTTTTACTGATTCGTTATGTTTATTTTATCAAAATTTATTTATTAACTTTTAGCTATTATAAAAAAAATTATCTCTATTATCCTCTTTAAAAAAAAGTCTTTATATTAATAAGAATTAAAAATGTTAAATTTTTTTCCTAAAATTATTGATGAAAAACAATAAAAGAGTAAAAAAAAAATGAATTTCAACTAAATTTTATGCTATCCCATTATTTATATTAAATACAAGTTGATGATGGGGATTTAATTATAAATTATTTTAATTTTTAATATATAATTATATAAAATAAAATTATAAAGATTAAATTATAAATTTAGTAAAATTATAAGGCTTAAAACTTCTATTATCCCTAAAATAAATATAAATTTTGCTCCCTTAAAATTGTACGGATTAACAATTTCTTACCTCAACTTTCTAACTTCGTCCTAAACCCCTTTAAAACTTGAAATTATTAACTCCACAGTCAAATCTGCCAGCACAAACACATTCCTAATGCCGCCGTTGCTTCCAATTTGTTAATGTGATACATCAAGGGATGGCATTTGATTTTTTTAATCCAATTAATGGCATTGATAAAAATAAATAAATTAGCAAAATATATCTATTTGATTTTATTTTATATTTTATTATCTTTTATTGATAAAAATCCTACCATTGTTAATTCAAAGTTATTATATGCTTAAAATGGACCATTGAAAATTATTGTTAGTAAAGTGGTATGTAGTTGCAAAGAATATTTTTTATTTTTTGTTTTGTAAAAGAGTTTTTTTTTCATACAGAAAGGTGAAAATTAAACTCAAAATGCTTGTCAATGAAAACAATTTTTACATAATAATATATTAATATTTAAATTAAAAAAATTGTCATTTGATAAAAAAAAAGGTGTTTTGAGGGAGGATTAAATTAATGGCTTTTTTTTTAAAAAAAAAAAAAGCTACAAAACATGTATCTTTCACTAAAGATTGGAGTTCTTTTTTCTTTTTTTTTGACAAAACATTGAAAATTGTTTTAAACTATTTTTTATAATTTAATTATAAGTTAAAAAAATGGAGAATCTTGTTTTTTTATTTTTAATTACTTTAACATATTTTCTATATTTTGTAAAATTTTAAGAAATAAAGTTGAAAAGAAAATAATTTTCTGTAATTAAACAGGGTCAAGACTATTTGGTAGTAAATATTGAAATTGTAGACATTTTTTTTTTCAGTTTTATTTCATCTTCATTGTTATACAACAACTCCCATATTATTGCTTGGAAATTTTGAAATTTCATACATTTAAAAATACGAGGAAAAAAAAAACTGTATTCAATATTATAAAGAAGCAAATTGCAAACACTTCACTGAAAAATTAAGCTGATTCCGACCAACACTATTGCCATTTGTCTAAAATTGAAATAGATTCCTTAACTACCACAGTAAACAAATAAAAATATTTAGATTTCCCTGCTCTAAAATGTAACATATACAAGTAAAGTGAATTATATGTTGGTTACAGTTTAAAATTTAATAAATAATAAATAATTAAAAAAATAATTTTACATTTATAATTATCTAATTTTTTAATTTTTTTATTCTCTAACCTATATATTACACTACAGAGAAATTAAATCCAAAAAATTAAGATGTTAGACAAAATTTGATGGCAGGAAGCACCGATAGACTTTCAATTGTTTCAGCAAACCCCTTGAGAGCATATTAAACTTAAGTTTTGAATTTTAAATTTAATTGATCAAATTATTTATTAATAAAATTATTGATTAAAAATTTTATTCATAAAAAATGTATTTTTGTGAAAATTTAATTCACTCCAATATCTTAATGGATAATCATAGTAGAATAAAAAACATAATTAGAAAAACCTTGAAACAAAAAATGTTGATATCAGCATAGTCTTATATAATATAGAAGCATGAGATATATATTTACAATGCTCCTTCATGCATTTTCACATCCTTAAAAAAAGTATATTATTTAAAAAAAAAAAGGTTTGTTTGTTTATGTAAAAAAGTGTGATATATACGTACTACCGGACGAGAAAAAAATAATCTGCAAAGAGAACTACCCAGACACAGGCACCAGCATTGCTGGTGATGCTGATTGCTAACGTGTCTTCTATTTATTGGGTCTTTTAATCCTCTCGATACACAACTGTAGCTTAGGTTAACCCACATTAGAGAGATCTCGGAATAAAAAAAATTGAATGCAAAAATAAAATTAAATTTATAAAATTATAACAAACAGCGGTGCTCTTGTCTCTAATAAAAAATAAAAAAGTTATAACATTTTTATAGGATAAAATTACATTTTTCTCCTTTAGATTTTCGTAAATTAATAATGTTCGTTCGCAAACTTTCAAACTCTGTACTAAACCCCCTTAAAACTTGAAACTATTGACCACCGGGTCAAATTTAACCATAGAAATATTTTTGGTTAAATTAATCTATTATTCCTATGGTACCATTCAATTCCTAATTTAATTTTTATAGTTGAAAATTTTTAATTAGATACTTCATAGTATTTTCTTATTAGATTTTATTAACAATTTAATTACATAAACAATTATCTATTAGTAATTTGTAATGCGACAAAAAAATAATTAATTATTTTTAAAAAAAAAATAAAATAATTAATTATTTTAAAAAAAATAAAATAATTTCATAAAATATTATAATTTTTTATAAGTTATTTGATATTTAAATTTAAATAAAAATTATATAAAAATTTTACATCAATAATCGTTAAATTATATCAAAAAGTATTGTCAAAATGTGTTAAATGTTAATAAAATATAATAAAAAATAATATAAAGTATTTAATGAGAAATAAATAATAATATTAAGATTCAATTTAAAATTTTTAAACTATAAATACTTAATTGAAGATTAAGCAAAACTATACAAAATAGAAGAATAATGATTTTAGGTTAAACCCCCTTGTCATCGTCAATGTATAAAAACAACTTTCTTTTCTTTTTCTTTTTTTAACATATTAGATATGGATCATTCTTTGTCCAAGGGTGTTTTAATTTATATCTATTCCCTTTCATTGATAAAAATCCTATCATTGTCATTCAATGTCATTGAGTGCATAAAGTGGACCATTGAAAATTATAGTCACTAAAGCATTTTGGTAGAGCAAATATTGAAATTGTAGTTTTTTTTTTCTTTCTCATATTCATTATTTGCAACAATTACCATATTATTGCTTGGAAAATTTGAGTTTTTATACATTTAAAAGTAAGAGAGATAAAAAAAAAAAATTACATTGTCAAACACTAAACTTATCAAGGAGTGATAGGATGTCATTTGGCTTGGTACAACATTTATGATTCATACCACTCAACTTCAATATAGAGCAATCAAGTATTAAAGGTAAAATATGGTGTGATAATAATCCAATTTTAAATTTTATTTATGTTGTTCGAATGAAAAAATTGTACTCAAGGATATCTGTTCAGAAAAATTATTGAATTAAATGATCAAGTATGAAAATTCTGTAAGCTTTTATTGATGCAAGAATAAAATTTGAATTTTAAATTTAATTGATCAGATTATTTATTAATAAATTTACCAATTAAAATTTTTATTCATAAAAAATGTATTTTTATAAAAATTTAATTCATTCCAATATTTTAATGGATAATCCTAATAGAGTAAAAGACATAACTAGAAAAAAAAAATGATATTAGCTTAGTCTTATATAACATAAAATCACGATATATATAATTATAATAACTACTTACAGTGACGGATTCACGTGAGGTCTAGTAAGGACTTAAATCCTCACTTAATTTTTTTAAATATATATTATAATATTAAAAAAAAATGATAGAAGAATTAAATTGAAAATTCGGTAGAGATTAAATTGAAAAGATTTTATAAAGATGAATCCTAATAAAAGAAAGTAAAAAATTTAAGAATTAAATTTTAAATTTTTTTATTTTGAAGAACAGCCCAGCCTCCAATGGTAGGAATCCTGTGTCCACCCCTGGTTACTTATCATGCATTTTCACATCTTAAAAAAGGCATATTGTTATTTATTTGGCTTTAAATTTAATTTATTGTATTATAAAATATTTTATATTATTATTAAATAAGAAGATGATACATAATAAAAAAAAATAAGAATAATTCAAATGTTGTTAACAATAAATAAATTTTAATAATATATAAATATATAAATATATAATAATGTAAAGTCGATATATACGGATAATAATTTAAATTCAAATTGTGTTTGTTCACGTAAAAAGGTATGACATGCACATACAACCGGACGAGACAGTTATAGTAAACGCAGATTGAAAGCTAAAAAAAAAAAAAAAAAAATCCGCAGAGCGAACTACCACGGACACAGGCACCAGTATTGCCGGTGATGCTGATTGCCAACGTGTCTTCTAATTATTGGGTGTTTTAACCCTCTCAATGCACTACTGTAGCTTAGCTTAACCCTCGCTAGAGAGAGAGAGAGAGAGAGATCGAAAGAGAGAGAAAACTGTGGAGGCTTCTTCGAGCTTGAGCAGCTTCTACTTCTGAAAGCAAAGCAAAAGCCCTCTTCAATCGTTGTCATTAGCAACGAATCATGAGTCGCTACGATAGTCGCTCCGGTGACCCCACTTCATACCGTGACCGGAGGAGGTAACCACCTCTATATCTTCAATCTTATGTTGGTCATGAATTCTGTGTTTGTACATTTTCTGGTTATCTCCGAATGTAATTGTCATTTTCTGGGAAATTTTAATCAAGCTAGGAAATGCGATGCTCATTTTTTTTATTTAATCAAATTTATTTCATTTTCTGCTCACTATTTTTTCATACCGCCTAATATTGCTCTAATCAATAAGCACGTGAACCCAAAGTTAGGATTTTAGATGGTAATGAGTATTGATAACTTGACTAGTTCCCAAACGAGTAATCCCTTTGTATCTTCAAAGAAATCTTATAGTTTAAGTGTACTTTTTAGGGTTTATCCTCTGGCAAACCTCCACAACTGCTAGTTCAGTTCGGATAATGTTCAATGATATCTGAGATGGAATTTTGTAATATTTGTAATCTTATTCTATCAATCCTAGTGTTTGGATATGGATGTTTGGTGTTACAGTGTTAGTCAGTGGGAGTCTTATGTATGTGTCAAAACTTTTGCTTAACTGTTTTATTTGTTTTCTTAGCGATTCGGGGCTAGGTGGACCTACAGGGTATGGTGGTTCAGTCCACACTTCATCAAGCAGGAGGGATTATGATGATGGTGGGTCACCAAGGAAATTAAATTTGGATGGCCTGCCTCATTTTGAGAAGAACTTTTATAATGAATCGTCATCAGTAAGGGCAATGACGGAGACAGAGGTTGCCGAGTATCGGCAGCAGAGGGAAATAACTATTGAAGGCCGAGATGTTCCAAAACCTGTTAAGAGCTTTCATCATGTTGGTTTTCCAGGTACCTTGAATCTGTTCATTTACTCTTCATTTTATCAAGACTTCTCTATTGTTTGAGGTTTTTTCATTTTTGTTTCATTTAGCAAAAATTTGTAGAAGGTAAATTGGAGGGGCTATTTAATTTGATTAATTTGATTAATTCTGATTTGTTGTGGGGGCAGAAATGTGGAAACTTAGTAATTGAAGTACTTTCACCAGCATCCTACTCTTCAACCTTTTTCTACATGAATCAATTTTCTATGTATAGTTCTCGAAATTGACATAATAAACAAAAGGTAGATCAATATTGATGCTTTATTATTTTTATTTTTAAACATTGTTGTCTCCATCTTATATGTAATATCTTAGCAATTTTTCCCATCGAAGGTATGAAAGTGAGCATCTGATGTTGCTGTTTTGTAACTGTATACTTATTATTTTCTTGTTGGGTGTAGAAACTATGACTGTACATGTCTGCTTAGATATCAATTGACTTGTATTATTTCCCTGAGAGAAGTTTCCATGAATTGTCATATGCAGTTTCCTGATTGCCGCTTATTTTACCTCCTTTGATTTAATCCAGAATATGTTATGGAAGAAATTACAAAAGCTGGCTTTGTTGAACCCACACCTATCCAATCTCAAGGTTGGCCAATGGCTTTGAAAGGGCGTGATCTCATAGGCATTGCAGAGACAGGATCGGGGAAGACGCTTGCATATTTATTGCCTGCAATAGTGCATGTTAATGCCCAGCCAATTCTAGGTAAGGACTAATGAAACACATGAGAATTGAAATATTTTGGTTTCTGATTAGGTGTAAATGTGGCATTGTTTGTCTGCTCCCCTTTGTTTAGTAATTGATTGACACTTCCTCAGATCCTGGCGATGGCCCAATTGTGCTAGTTTTGGCTCCAACTCGTGAACTTGCTGTCCAAATACAACAGGAGGCTACTAAATTTGGTGCATCGTCAAGGATTAAGAGTACATGCATATATGGTGGGGTTCCTAAGGGACCTCAGGTGCGTGATCTCCAGAAAGGTAGGTGGTGAAGTAAGTATTACAAGCCCATGACTTGGGTTAAATGACTTACCTTTAGTTCGCATTTTGCAGCCTTTATTTTGTCATAGTTCTAATTTTATGGTGATTCTGTTAATTTTTTGGGTAAGGTGTTGAAATTGTAATTGCGACTCCGGGAAGATTGATCGATATGATTGAGTCAAATCATACGAACTTGCGGAGAGTCACATACCTTGTATTGGATGAGGCTGATAGGATGTTGGACATGGGATTTGAGCCTCAGATACGGAAGATTGTCTCTCAGGTTGGGTCTATGCTATTGCATGATTAATAATGTGAATAATAATTCTCACAAATGACAATATGACATGCTAAAGGGCATCTATCTTTTGTATCAAAAGCAGATTGTTACTGCATAATTGTTTGGCATACTTAAATTGCCCTTCTTGATACGTCATCCGCACCCCACAAATTCATGTTATTCCTTGATAAGTTGCATCTTAGAGATACTATATTTTATGAGAAAAGTCGTTCTAGAAATGGCTGAAATCCCTAATGCTATTCCTTGATGTACTACTTGTTGCAGTGACTAATGGTTAATAAAGTATAATTGATGACCTTCCATGGTTGGCTTTTTTTTTTCTTCTTCTGTGACAGGGGGATATGTTGTTTTTATAGCAATCTCCTAACCCTTTTTCTCAAAAAATTAAAATTTCATTTTAGTGTCCTTGTCAAATTCTTCTGGATATGAAAACCTGTAGCCTGTATCTTTTGACTGTTCTGTTAGTGTTTAAATAAATTGCAATATTTTTTTATAAAGTGTTTATTGACATGCTTGATGACTATAATAGTTTTCTACTACTGAATTTGTTCACTGTTGCATAGTCAATTATGTGCAGTATTTAACAACAAATAGTCCTTCAAACAGGCTGGAATTGGATTCTATCATCAGATATTCCTCTAAACTCCTAGTCTCTGAACAGAACCTTATGTATATAGATGAATCAGCTGCAGAAGTTAATATTAATCAATCTGATTTATATCAGCAAAATCAGACTGTTTAAGCTTCAGATTTCTCTCTCTCTCCCTCCCTTTATGTGTGTATTTCTTTTTTTACCATTCCCTTCAAATCTGTTTGTTTCCTTAGTTTCTGATTACACTTGAGTTTTTGTTCTATGTAGATTCGTCCTGACCGTCAAACTTTGTATTGGAGTGCTACCTGGCCAAAGGAGGTTGAACAACTGGCAAACAAGTTCCTTTATAACCCATACAAAGTAGGATTTTCATGTTGGGGCCTGTTCGTCTATTTTTTGGTTTATTCCTCTTTATGTTGGAATGGTTCTGTTTCGAATTATATGTTTAAGCAAAGCCTATGTAATTTTTTTCCTGTGTGGTATTGTAGTTTGTGGAAGTCCTCTCTATATATTGAAGATCAATTTAACAGTTCTGTGCCCATCGTGCAGGTGATCATAGGTTCTTCAGATTTAAAAGCTAACCATGCTATACGTCAATATGTTGATATTGTTTCGGAAAAGCAGAAATATGATAAGTAGGATATCTTCTATCTATTTTTGTCCTCAACCCGTTCTAGCACCTCATCATATAAGATCTCCTGATTTAATTGTCTTAATTGTCCAGACTGGTCAAATTGCTGGAGGACATCATGGATGGGAGCCGAATACTGATATTCATGGATACAAAGAAAGGATGTGATCAGATCACTCGACAGCTCCGGATGGATGGTTGGCCTGCACTTTCAATTCATGGAGATAAAAGTCAAGCAGAAAGGGATTGGGTGCTCTCGGAGTTTAGATCTGGAAAGAGTCCTATAATGACTGCAACGGATGTTGCAGCTCGCGGTTTAGGTAAAAGGCTTGTGCTTTCTCAAATATTTGCAGATTTTTTTCCTTCAATATGGCAAAGTCAAAGCAATTTCATGACCCTAATTGTGGAAATAGGCTGTATTTCTGTTGAAGGGGAAATTATACTTAATAATCTTAGTGTTGGGTTGGCTTGTTTAAGTTTTGTATTATGTATACTAGTTTCCTTTCCAATTTTTATTTTGTACTCCTTTTTCAAACCATCTTTGGCTACTAGATTTTATTTTCATTTATTGGTATGTTGTCACCTTTTTAAATTTTAATCATTCTTTACTAGTTCATAGACTTAATGTTTCTTGTGCAAGCAACTTATATAGCGCCAGGAGTCTCTGGACCAAATCGTCTTTCTGTCAGCTTGGTCACTCAGTTTTTACTTGTTAATGCTGGCATCTTTTCATCTTGGCAATATTCACTACATGAATTGTGTGTCTTCTTAAAATTGCTTTCTTTCAGTGATGCTTTTTCTAATGTCATTTATTAGTTGGTCTTTAAGTTTCTGCTGTGACTTTAAGGTAAAAGGCAGCTCTTTGTGAGTTACCACTTCAACTTAAGTTGTTACTAAACATTGAACTGTCTTCTGTGGATATCAAACTAATTTGCCTTTAATCAGGGAAGGGGAAAAATCTCTTCATATTTAGTCTGTGGTGCCCAAATATTTTGATCTTAATATATTTGCTAGATGAAATGTCACTTTTTTTTCCTACTAAAAGGCTTCATATATTGATCATTTTTATTGTTTTGCTTACAGATGTGAAGGATGTAAAGTATGTGATAAACTACGACTTCCCAGGATCTCTTGAGGATTACGTTCATCGCATTGGTCGGACTGGGAGAGCTGGTGCAAAAGGAACTGCATATACATTCTTCACAGCTGCTAATGCCAGATTCGCAAAGGAACTTATAACCATACTTGAGGAAGCGGGACAGAAAGTGAGTCCTGAACTGGCAGCAATGGGTCGCGGTGCACCTCCTCCACCTTCAGGTTAGTTGACTCAGTCACATATTACTGGGGCTATCATTAACATATTCGTCTGGTCCTTGTCCCCCCTTCTTCCCATTTCAGGTCACTTTGCATGTAGTTTATAACTTTAAAGCCATATCTCAGTTAACATATCTTATTCTAATCTGTTAACTCTTAGCATGTTGAGGTTTGAACATGTTGCACAATAATGGACAATCATCAACACTTGATATTATAAGCACATCTTTATGACCAGACTTCAATTGAAACTATGGGCATTAAAATTATCCGTTGAATGAATCCCATAGTGCCTCCACCTCTTGGGCACACTCATTTTCCAAAAATTAAGTCCCATTACTTACCGAATGGTAGCCTCTAGAGGGAGTGAATCTGGATACTTACATTTTCGGCAGTGAGAGAGGAACTGGGGTAGTGCCTTGGTCGTCTGGTGCGAAGAGGGGAGCTTGTTCATAATCATTACATAATTTCAGTTATGCATTTCTCTTCATTCATTGAATTCTGCCTTATTTGCTTTACACTGTTTTTCAAAATCCTAATTTGCATCTTTACAACAATCAATCAGGTTATGGAGGCTACCGAGATCGTGGGAGGGGTTATGGCAGTGGTCGTGCATGGAGCTGATTTATGGAGGCGGGAGCAAGTTGACCAATGGAGAATAAAATGACAATTACATCTTTAATGTTATGACTGACTGTCTACTTGCAAATTAGCGTTTACTTGTAAGAATAGACGTAGGAATTCAGTTAATCTATTTCATTGTGACTGGTTTTTTTTTTTTTTTTTCAAAAATTTCTTTTTGTTGAAATGTCTATAGAACATAGAGAGACTATGTATTGCTGTACTAGTAAAATGTTCATATTTCATACCACAGTTCATTTTGCAGGAAACCAGGAAATCTTAGGCCCTGTTTGGCAGACTGTGTTTTTGTTTTTAAAAACAGTTTTCTTGTTTTTCTGTTTAATGGTGTTTTTTCTTGTTTTTATATATAGCTGTTTTCAGATTTTTTTCAAAAATAAGAAGAAAACTTATTTTCATTAATGACAAAGTTATAAATAA